>VZTX01001578.1:336-258345 GCA_013400915.1 Pardalotus punctatus
TCTTTCTCTCTCTCTCTCTTTCTCTCTTTCTTTCTCTCTCTCTTTCTTCCTCTTTCTCACTTCCTCCCTTCCTTCCTTTCTTTCTTTCTTTTCTTTTCCTTTCTTTCTTGCTTTCTCACTTTCTTTCTTTCTCTCTTTCTTTCTCTCTCTCTTTCTTTCTCTCTTTCTTTCTCTCTCTTTCTTCCTCTTTCTCACTTCCTCCCTTCCTTTCTTTCTTTCTTGCTTTCTCGCTTTCTTTCTTTCTCTCTCTCTCTTTCTTTCCTCTCTCTCTTTCTCTTTCTCTCTCTCTCTCTTTCTCTTTCTTTCTCCCTCTCTCTCTCTTTTATCCTCTTTTCCTCCTTTTTCCCTCACTCTCTCCATCTCTAGCTCTCTATCTCCCCTGCCTCTATAATTTTCTCCACTAACAATCTATGTGTGCCAACAGCTATGCGCCCTGCTAATATAACCATGTGCAGATGAATCTGTCCTGACATCCTTTGTGCAATTGGACCTGTGATTAGGATTGTAAAAGTGGCAGAGATATAATAGGGTACATGAAAGACAGTAAAAGGAATTTTGAACAATAATGGAAAAAAAGCTGGAGACACAATATCACACAATGAAAGGATAATAGTGAACTTTCAGAAGAGAAGATTTGTAAACCAGAAACAAAGATACCAAAGTCTGAAAATATAGTTCAGATTTAAAGGCAATGTTAAAAATCCTGATATTATGAAGACAATAGAAAAAGATACTAAGTATTCATGCCCAACTGTTTCCCTTAACATTCCATTTGATTGTTTTCTTTACCATGCATATGAAATGCTCTTTTTTGACAAATTTATTAAATGAAGCCTGAAAAAAGGGTCTGGTACTTATCTATTTGGTCATCTCTATAAAAAAATGCATGTAGGTGATCTCAGTTTTTTCCCCTACATTCCTTTTTTTTTTTTTTTTGGCCAGCCCTCTGAATGGTTATAAATAAAGAAATAAAGCAAGTTTGGTATTATATGTTTTGTTTTCTATTTACAGGTTTCAGATTTGAGGCTAAGGCTCACATTCTGAAAGAAGGATAGCACAGATTTTCTATTTTCCTATTCATAAGCAGAAGAATTGGATATTTCTGAAGCACATGAAGCAAATAAAAGTCTCTTTTATTATTATTCATAACTAAAATTCTGGTCTATTTTTATTCTTACTGTAGCTTTTATGGAGAGCTATGCATCTGAGTCAGCACCTCAAAGCAAAACTCATTTCCATTTCATGACATCTCTTTTTCCTCCAATTACTTAGCTTCATTTCCTTCTCATTTCATTTTTTCCCTTTTGACTCTCACTCACTCAGATGAAATTGCTACACAGTGTAATTCTCCATTTGAGAGCTATACATCATATTCTTGAATAGGCTTTAGTTTAACTAGCCTTCCTTCTTTGTTTTTTTTTTTTTTAAACTGCAATAATTACATGGCCTTGGCATATAGAGCTAAAATATAGGAATGAGAAAGACTGTATGGGAAGAATGCCCATTTGTGCATTTTATTATGGCTGTTGCGGTCATATCTTTGAATTGTCATTTTTCACTCTTCCTTCCCATACTGTTGTGCTGATGGCCTGTCAGGTTTCTAAATTTATCTCTTTCACGTTTTTTACACTCTTCATCTTCTCTCAAAGCTTGATTCTGTTTATTCTAGCTCTTTTCATACTATATATAATTTGTTCTGCTCTACTGTATTATCAGCTGTGATTGTCAAAACTTGAGTTATTTTCAGCAATATTAGGGTTCAAGACAATGTCAAATGTATGATTTTGTGTGTGCTTCCTCTTTAAATCTCAAGGTACACAGTGCTCTTGAATAGTAAGAATTTCCAGAGAGGATCCTATAAAGCATCTGACAGAAGTGTTAAGATATTAATTAAAAATTCTCCCCAATCTGTAAATATATGTCTAATCATTGTCTTTGCAGTAGATTTTCTTGGCATAGATCCTGCACACGCCTAGAAACATGTAGGCACTTTTAAAGATTCCAGTGCAACAAGGTTTTCAGTGGATGCACTGGAAGGGAGTTCTGTGAACCCCCCACTGACAGAGAGGAAAAAGATCCTCATCCAGATTTATAGGGAGAAAGATATTTTCTCACCATTTTCCAAAAAAAATTTATTTGTTTTAATTATACTAGAGGAAATGGAGTCTCATATGTAAAGGAAATTGCTCACTTAGATTTTTCATGGTCCTCCACCTTGACACTGCTGCAGCCCACATGACCAAGGAACTCCAGCACATTAAGAAAAATTGAAATGTATTTTGTTTACTCTCAAAGCAAGGACAGAAAAACAGAGTGCACTGAATCTTACATATACTATTTCCCACAATAACTGTGGGGGTTTTTTTAAGACTCCTTTGAAAAAAGAGAAATTACAAGTATAGCAGTAAGTCTGCTATTAAAAATCATGTCCTCAATTCACTAGAGTGGTTATTCAAAAATAGCTCACAGAAAAATATACCCCTTGTAGTACTGCCAAGGTCAGTGAGAGTTAAGATGATCTGAACAAATGTGGATTCTGCAACTGAAAGCTTCATATTAACTATCAACTACTTCTGAAGTTTCCCTTGATTTGAGCAAGTCAGATCATTGCCACTTACTTCTCTGAGCAGGTTGCTTTTCTCCAGATATTATTTAATATCATCTGAGTGACATATGACAACTGTATCAAAATATAGCATCTCTGGGTCAGATTCTTCAGTGAAATAAAGACAGCGTTCTCAATTTACTTTGATGACATAACCAAGTATTCTAAAGTACAATTACTACTGCAAAATGGGTATGCCAAATGGAGAGTGTCCAGCTGCTCAGAGGGGAATGCTTTCCAAATAGAGGGTGCCCAAAAGACTGACAAAGGCTCTCATTTGTAATTCAGCCAGGATTACTGGCAGGTTTGGAAGACTCTTTTGTGGGTCTTTTGATTTGCACACAGTAGAAAAAGATCTCACCCCAAAGAATAATATACTCAATAATAAGCCCAGAAGTAATAAAAAATTATTTGAGTCATCAAGCTGTAAGTAATCATGCAGTAGGGAGCAAGGAGATGCTAAGTGCACTTTTAGCATTGGTACAGTGTATTAATCACACTCGCTCTAAATTCCATCATCCATTCTTGACCAAAGGCTTACTTTTTTTTTGTTTTAATTGTTATGAAAATTACTTAATTGAAAAACATCTGAAACATTTTCAGTGGAACCATGGAATGGATAAATTCTCTCAGATCACAGTCATACCTGTGTTTATTCTGCAGAGTTAAAAGGAATAACACTAAAAATACCTTTATATTGGTCAGCAGCTCCAAATACCTACAGGGAGCACAGCTGAGTTAGGCAGTGCTATTTTTATGTAACCACTTTACACAGAAGAGCAGCAGTTCAAATATAAAGATGATGAGGTCATAGCAATGCAAAGAGTGAACAATAAAAATATCTCAGAACTCTCTGAGCAGGACTTTGTGTGGGTAAGAAGTGAGCACATATCCAGCAGCAAGCTAAGAATCTGTATCCAGTGGAATGGTGCTTGCAGTAGGAGCGAAAGGTGCCCGAAGCCTGGTGACCTGACACTCTCCCTGCACTCTAGGTACAGGACTCCCATTAATAGCTAACGCCAACAATACACAGGGAACAAGGTGAGAACAACTCCTTATACAAGAGTTCAAGGAAGCAATTAAATCTGAATTCCCAAAGAACAATTTTGGCAAGCTTACAATTAGTTTTGATGTGAATATCCTCCTTCCCCAGTGTGTTTACAGTTAGAGACACACAGCAGAGGCAGTAACTGTGGTCCTGATTCTGCAACAGTTTATCTATCATGACTGAGGTATTTATATCTTCCTTGCACACCTGTACACAGTGTTCTGTAAATGGTTTTGCAAATATCATATTCCATATGTTTTCTTAGACATATGTTCCTGTATTTAATACAGAGATCCATTACCCTGAGGATAAAATGGCTTCTGTCATCTGGATATGTTTATTTTTGAAAGCTTTTAGCACTTCCATGGCTGCATGACAAGTTTAGACTATTAGAGTATATCCTAAATGTAAACTGAGATTTTAAACTGAGATTTTTACAACTTCATTTATTCAGTATTTTCTGCTCATTCATTTTCCTGTTTTTTCTTGAAAATGCCCACCAACTATTTAACAACCCACAGTGCACTGTAATATCATATAGGACCTTGTTTTGTGGCTGTAATAAATAATGTTTCTTAAGATTGCATGCAGTGTCTCAGCATTCTTCCATTGTGTGGTTAAAATGGAACTATAAAACTTTCAGTAGTCCATGTCTAACAAAGTGCTGGTATTATTTACATCATTTTGTGGGTCAGCTTGCTGTTTACTGCAGATGTATGTATGCTCATCAGTATGTTTATATATGCATAAATACATATAAACAAAGGCAGGCAAAGATATATATTGGTATATACCAAAAAAACCCTTCAATCTGTAAAGGACCACCCATAAAACTTACTCTAATTTAAGTGCCTCACTACAATTTGGATCTCTGCTTTCCTTAGTAGAATTTTCATGAGTTTGTAATCTCTGTTGTTTACAAAGCCTCAAAACAAGTCACAACTCACTGACAGTTCAGTATCCTTCATTTTACAGGGAACACCAAGAAGAGAGTTATGTGAGCTGATTTTTCCAGCAATAAAAACAAAGTGTTCCATCTCATTTTCCACTCATAATATTGACCTTCCTTACTGAGAGGCTTTGGTCAAAATCTCTTCTGCTTTTAAAGTTAAAGAGGCCTCTAAACCTCTGATCTGCAGAGCCAGTAGACAAATAGGCCTGATTTTAGAATAGTACCGTGACTGAAAAGTCCACATTTCATGGATCAAATGTCTGTTTTCTATAGCAGCTGCAGGGTCTGCATGTAACTGGATTGCAGAAGGAATGATGTCTTTCTTCCCAAGTCATGTGGCTTTCTCCATAAATTATATCATCACATAGTCTAAAAATTTGTATTAAAAGCTTGGTTCTATGGGTGCAAATAAGAATAACAGGACATAAACCCAGGACTGATTAGCATTAAAAATTATTGTGATAACATCCATGCTTCATAGCTACCAAGAACTAAACTAGGACTCTTTAAATTGATGAAAAGCATAAAAGCAAATAATAGATTATATTCATGCATAAAATGAAAATTAGGTTTTCATTAATTAATTCCCTACATATTTACATATTACATATTGCAGAAAATAGTTTGAAGTTCAAAATTACCTTTTTTTTAAGGAGAGGAGAAAAAAAAGGCAGATAACATTTAATTTAAGTACACTACAATTACAAATATGTGAATATAGTTATTATTATTAGCAAAAAGAGTGTGAATATATTAAAATGTGGTACATGTATTATTTAATTTTTTTCTGCCATACAAGAAACTATTTACCATAGAATAACATAATGTGCTTCAACTTCAATTAGAACTTTACTTTTAATTTTGATTGAACTACCGACGGTGAGGGAAGCAAGACACACAAATCAATATGATTTATAAGCAAGCTTCAACCTTTATTCCCAGAACCACGCACTTTTATACTATTACAGTTAATTATGCCTAGTAGTCGTAACACCATTGGTTAACTATATAAAGCTACATTTGCATGTCTTTCCCACAGGTGGCTCTTGTTTAGGGATTCTTCTCATTCCTCTAACTGCAACTCCCTTTCTCAGTACTTTCCCAATTACTCAAGGATGGCCTTGGCTATTCTTGTTATCAGTACAGTTCTGCAGTTCTCATGTCTTGTAGTTTTACAGTTCCCCATTCCCACGGCCTGCAGTTTCTCATGGTCTGCGAGCCTCCTGCTCTTACACTTTACTTTGCTCGCACAAGTCCTCTAATGTCCCATGGCCCCGATCCCTGAGCCATTCTGCAACATTGAACAACAAAAGAACTGTGGAAAAAACTCAATGGGAGCTTTTCCTGACATTTTACTAAGTTTAAAAAAACCACTCAAATTTCAGAACAAAAATGATTATCCAGAAGTTCAATCTGTTTTCTGTGAGTTTAAAAAGATTGAAAATAATTATTTGGTTTTCTCCAGTGGTTCATTTAGTCTTGCCCAAGTTCAGCTGGTAATGAAATATTGCAATGGCAGAGAAGTTAAAGACAGTGCAGTTATGAACAATTTGTTAAATACGAGTGGAAAACCCCCAACAACTTCCATCATTACTGATATATATGTATATATATATATATATACACACACCTTTATATTTAATATTGTCTTCCCATAATTTCAGGGATTATCCAACAGCAATATTTGTTGACAGTATCACTCATTTAAAGAGATGTTTTTAGATAATTATACCATAAGGAAACCAAACTGTGAGGTACAACTGGAATATGATACTGGAAATTGCATTCTACAAATTACAAGTAGTTGATGATTTTATATCAGCTTATAACTTTCCAAAACTGAAAATCTGTTTTCTTGGAAAATTCTGACTTCCCATCTGCCCACCATATGCTGAATTATCTTACCTTTTCTACTCAAGCTTTAACTCTTAACACTGTGACTGAGGTGTGGGAAGATCTTCCCAAGTCAGGCTGCAGTTGTAATTTTGTTATGAGCTGCAGACCATTTTTCTCCAGGAATACTAAGGGAAAGAGAGAATGCAGGAGTAGGAGGCTCTACCCACCTGTCCTGTGCACAGGGGGAAGAACAACCACAGCTCTGTGGAGGTTTCTTTACTTTTGCTGTAGACAGAAAGCAAATGTAGCTTTACTTCACTGTACCAAAAAATCCGAGGCAAGCAGCAATGTCATTTATTAGGAGAAATATCTGTTAAAAGAAGTTATATACATTTTTTCTGTGCTCTGCTGCTTGAAATAGGAGGGAGGTCTAGTGAACAAGGAGTGGAGGTGTGGGACTGAGGCAGATTGTCCTAAATTTCAGCAGACTTTGAAACCAGGAGTGGGGTGCAGGCTACTTGAATTTAGCAGTCTGTAGAGATTTGCATAAATACCATGAGCAGTTGATGCTTGGAAAGCTTCCTGAAGTTAAAGAAACATTTCCTTATGTTAAAGGAAAATGATACAAGCTCTTACTATGCTAACACCAAGGTTCAATTCCACTTTCTTCACCAGAAAAATACCAACAAAATTCACTAAGTCTTTTCTAAGGGCCGAGGAAGGGAAAATCTATTCACAATACAGTCTTGTAAAAGGTGAAGAGATCACTCAATACAGTGACCAAGATGATATGGATGTTATTTATAACTTAAAAGATCACCCATAGACAAGAGAAGTATTGAAACCATTGAGCCTGGAGCATTTGTAGGGTACCCTAGAAGTGTGTGAAAGTAATGATTTTGCCTTAAATAGAAGGTATTAGTGAATAGTCTTCATATGTATCAAAGGTCACTGCTTTTAAGAGGTCATCTCAGACAAACCTTAAATTCTTCTGAAGCCTTTCCTCCAGACCACAACCTAAGCTAATAACACAGAGTATTCCTACAACTCTCAATCATGTGTTTCTGTCATTAGCTGTGGCACAATAGGTGTCCCAGGGCTACTCTAAGCAATAATTGTTCTGTCACTTTGTAACATAGCAGACAGAACAGGGGCGTACACAGCCAAGGAACAGTCAGTGGTGAGCATTTGCTTATTACGCACATAACAAGATACTTAAACGTGCAGTTGTCTGTTAGCCTGTGCAAAGCACAATTCTACATGGAGAGAGAAAATATCCTTTGCTTCCATTTGAACATGCATTAAGATCGCTGTCCACTTCAGAGCTCATAGCTGAAATTACTGGTCAGAAAATTGAATGGTCAGAAAAGCAAAAAAAAAGGTGTTTTTAAATAATTCATGGTATTGGACCTGCTACTGAGCTGAGACAAGGAAAATAACACATTCTTTTGGTACTTAGAAACTAATAATATTCAGCTATCACCTGATTTGGCACTGAATTTGTCTTGGATTACTTGGAAAATTGTCTTCTTCATAATCTTTTTGTTATGGGCCTGTATAGCAATCCTAATGATCTGGACAAGCCCTGAAGCATCTCTAAGGCTTTATGGAAAAATTAATTGAGGATTCACTGCCCTTGGAATTTACTACAAGTGGAAGTTAATAGCTCAGGCAAATTCTCTCCCATATGTTAATAAACTACCGTGGCACTGTGGTGCTTCTGTCTTGGCTTCTCTTCAGTTATTATTCCTGTATCATCTCAATTAGCTTCTACAGGTTCTTATTAATGTAATTCCCACCTAATCCCCTTTCCCTTTTTCCCTTTCCTGTGTCAGCAGCATTTCAATATGTAATCTTTTACTGTGTACACTTGTTTATTCCATGTATTTCAGCACATTTTCTAATGGCTACTTCCCATTCTATTCCACTCAAATGCTAAATCCATAATTTCCTAGACAGTGTCGCCTTCGAGCAATGCTGGGGTGGAATAAGTCCCTGTGTATTCCAAGTGGGTCTCTGATATCGGACCACTTTGGCCAGTACAGTCTGGTACTGTGCAAGGAGACTTTTTTTTCTTACCCATGCTGTTGGAAAGCACAAACACACACACCTGAGAACTGGATAGCTCATGCGACCTCAGGGTACAAATTTTCAGAGGGCTCAGTAACTTGGTATTCTGATGATGGTTTATTCTTGAAAACATCCAGAGGGGAAAGAGGAAGAGGGGAGGCTGAGGGCACAGGGATATAGCCTTTTGGGCCAATAGGGTTGGAGAGAGGGTGGGGAGATACAACAATGCAATGGGGAGAAGGGAGGGGAGTAGTGAGGGATCATGTTGAAACCAACAAACACAGAGGGATTAACATACAAAGGTTACTAAGGTTTTGGGACAAACCGTACAAGAAACATCTAAGGGGTTTTAACTGTCCCACCAGTGTGCTTCTGCTGCCTTGGGACTTCTCGGATTCTCTGAGATGGTAGAAACCACTCCAACAAGAGAGCCTTTCTGGAACTGCTACAGCTGTCTTGCTTGCTCTTATTTGCTGTCTCTCTCACTCTTCCTCCCCACCTATCTCACACAGAAAAAAAATTCTAATATTTCCAGTTTTAAATAATCTACAAATATCTATTAGGAGTTAGGAAGCTCTGGTATCATATTACATTTGCCACTGCAATGTTGTGTGATCTCTTTGTTTGCCTTGTTCTCCAGGTCTGCAGCTTGGGACAAAACAGGATGGAGCCATTGTGCCCTACGGAGCCACCAGCAGCTGAGTTCTGCTGAGTGACCACTTACTTGATTCTAGATTATGACAGGAGGAAAGTTATGAAAGTATAAAAGCTCATGCATGCATGAGCTGTCTTCATGGTCCTATGCAAGAACCAAATACAAGTACACTCAGACATATTTATGTAGATAATATTTCTCACCCCACCTACTTGCAACAGTGGGAAAAGATAGTTTGCTTCCCCTGTTAGAGCTTAATCAGTAGTTGAGAAATAATATGAGCATAAATATTCACCCACATGGCTCTCACTGCCCTTCCAATCTCCCTAATTCCTGAATGCAGGCAGTTGTAGCATTGCTCAGGTTGTGACACATGCAGAAGCTCAGGAGGCAGACACTACTGAAGTTCTGCAGGACAAAGAGACAATGTTGTAAAGAGGAATTGGATATTTTTTCCTCTCTTCCCTGCTCTCCCCCCCCCCCCCCCCAAAAGTATGTCATCTTATTTAGGTAAACCTCAAACCAGTGTAAACAGAAAATTCCACTTTATTATCAGAAGCAGTGGTGAATTATGGTTAACATATTTGTTAAATTAGACAAACATTTGAGGCACTACTGAAGTCTAAAATGCCTGAAGGCCAGTTCAAATACTGTTAGTATAGTCTAAACTGAAACATGTTTTCTATAGAAAGAAGCCACTTCTCTTAAAGAGAAAAACCTCTACATTTTATTAAAAGAAATTAAAAAAACCCTTATTTTTCTGTGTCTAGTGCAGCATGTCTTTAAGAAACTTCTTAGTATTGAGGCTATAACATTTTATTTCCACAGGGAAGTTAAAGTGCTTCTTTATAATAAGTATTTTGAGAGAAACAGAAGCAAGAACAATATTTCTCTGCTTTATCCTGCATTTTCTACCAAATAAAATATTTACTCCTGTGAATAGTCCTAGGAATTTTAGATTTCACTTCCATGTGACTTTTTTTTGCTTAAATAATTTTTATTTTTATTTTAATAAGAAATCATTTCACTCAGACCACTGGCACTACTGACCAGTGTATTTACTGCCAGGTCTTTGTAAAATAGTCAATAAACACAAGTTTGATACCTGATACGATTGAAAGAGCAAATAAAAGGTATGAAAAATTTTAAGAATTAGTTTCCTGTTAAATTTGGGTTATATATTTGCTATAGCACAATAATAGTGTGCTTGACTTTCCCAGAATAGTAGTATTTAACACACAGAAAGGATTCTGATATTTAAGTTCCTACTGTTTACCCTACAATTTGGTTCAGCATGCCTGTTCATCAATAACATTTTTAAATTTCTTGATGCTGTCATGACAATACATATTGAACTCAGCCTATTCTCTCAAGTACTCTATTTTGCTCTGACCTTTGCGCACATCTGCTCTTTTTTCTTTTTTTTTTTTAATTTACATTTTACTTCACGCAAAAGCAAAAAAGACTATAGCAATTACTGTCTGAAATTACTGCCTAAAATGGCAACAGCAATTACATAAAAGGCAGTGTCTTGAAAAATGACAACTGTAGATGCTTAAATTTTGGCTCAGGAATTCTGTCCAAATACACACTGTGTGATTTCTTCCAGTTAAAGCTTTATTTTAATATCTTCTTCTACAACATGTAGCAAAGAATTTACTACACATTTCTTCATGGACAGCTTCTGATACAAAATCACTATGCCCTTATAATTTCTTGAACAGTCAAAAGACAATGTTCATGATCCCATCTTTAAAACAGGCAGTGCATTTCCTTTGGTAAGGTAAACATGGTCAGGGAAATTAACATCTGTGAACATGGCTTTGGTATATATAATTTCAAGATGCAGTTTTGATTCTGAAATAATTCAGTGCTTCCTTCTTCCTAAAATCAATCTAGGATTCCACTTTTAATGTAATTCCAAATAACCATTAAATATTTCTTTTAAAATATCCTAAACTACCTTATAATTAAGTTGAATGTTAAGAAAAAAAATCTTTAAAATTTCAAGCATCTTATTAAAATTAACTCAGAAATAGTGATACAATCAACAAACATTAGCAATTTTGAAAGCTTTGTTAATGTTAAGAAACAAAGTAGTCTAGGAAATATCCTGTTAAAATATTTTATGGGCTAGTCACTTTTGACAGCAGTGATTATAGAAGCAATCCTCAGATAAAAACACTTTATGAGAATGATTTGTGGTTTTCTGTAATTAGAAAAAAAAAGCTCCCTGTTCTAGTCTGCTAAGCCAGGAAAAACAAAAAAGACAGGAAAGAAGATCTCAGTATTGAATAACAGAGAAATAATGGTGACCAATGAGACAGAGAGTGTATCATCATTAAACAGAAACTATGGTCATAATAAGATTTCCTTGCAAAGTTAATTTTGAAAAAAATTAAAAATGTACAGCATACAGATCTCTTATCTCTATCGCCTCCTTTACACAAAAAAAAAAAAAGACCCACAAAAAGAGAATTCTTTCTTTCTCATGATAAAGGCAAAATACACTGTATTTTGAATGACAACATTTGAAATCCTCAAATGCTCTAAGTACTGCCTACTGTTGGAGTTTAAACGAAATGCCTAAGGCAAATCAATATTCTTCTGCCTTATTCTGTCATACTTGGATCTTCTGTGATTTGGCAAAATTTAATATTGCTGTATCTGAGCCAGTGGTGAAATCTGTGAGACTGTATATGGCCAAGAGGCTCCTACACATGAGATTACCTGCACTTAAAACAAAACTAAAAATCCCAACAGATAATAATTAAAAAACATTTTGTTCTCAGGCTTTAACTGAGAAATCTACATGCCCTGATTTATTACGAAGACCTTAGGAAAGCTTTGAAAGGAAAGCTCTCCAGCTTGTAAACATTCATTCCAAATTTAACCGCAGGTGCTTCCACCTTTGTATTTCTGTCAATACCTGCATTTATGATTACATTGATTACTAAGCAATGGCTCATATCTTCAGTACAAAGCAGATTCCTTAAAATTTTCATAAAACACAAATATTTCAGCTGCTGTTTTGCAGAAAAAAAATATGACTAGATCATTTTAAACATCTCTGTGTTCAGTATAGGAACTTGATTTGGAGTTTTGTTTTTTTACCCTTAAAAATAGGAGAAAGGAGAAAAATGAAGATTCTATAGGGTCTGTGAAGAGAATCAGCTCTTCTACACCACTAAGTATGAAAGTTTAATTCCTTTCTGCCCTTCAGCTCACTTCTATGTGTATCTGCTGCTTGAAGAAGGCTTCTGACATCTCCAGGTCTAATAATAGGGTTGCCAGATAGCAATGTTCCTGCAGCAGGTTGTCACAGACCAACAGGCTGAGGCAATTATGGTGGGTAAAAGTAAAAGCAGTGAGTTAACAGAGGCAGGCTGTTGCTCTGTTTGCCTGGGGGCTTTTCCCAGTGACATTAGCTTTGCCCATTTGATGACCAATTACAGCAGCTAACAGAGAAATGGAGCACACCTGTGTTCAGTGGGGGGGGCAACTGAGAATGCAATGAAAAATAGAACAGCGTCTTCTGCATAACAAATAAAGATCTGAAATCCTGGTTACATGGCCCAACAGACAGAGAATACGCTTGAGGATGGGCCATATATTAGGGAAGGGTTGAACTGCAGAGAGGTATGTAAAGGAGGTTCAACCAAAACTACTGTAACTCTCAGCCAGTAGGGTTTGAAGCAAGAAAGCAACAAAGATGGATTTTGCCTTCTCATTAGCAACTGAAATCACATTGGAAGTTGGCTACTTTCAATCACCTAGAATAATGACCTTTCTGATATAAAAATGTAAACAACCCTGAAGGTTCACCTTATGGTGATATTAAGTACTTCTAAGAAAAATAATATCTTGAGTCATTAAAACATGGACACTTATATTCAGAATTCAGCTGTACTATCTGAAATTTTCTCTTAGATCCATGTTTCTGATTTTGGTATTTCATTCTTAAAGTCAATCTTCATTTTTCTATATATTTTTAAAACCTAAAGGAAGGACTAAGACTGTTAAATATTCTTGCTCAAATAAGGTCTTTGACTGGATAGCATCATTTTTAGCCACTGTATGAGCAGTAAAATTATGCAAGATGTAAAAGAAAACTAGTTGCTCTGAAAAAACAAAGCACTGAAAGGAAAGCATGTGAAGAAGGTAAGCTATGGAGATATGAAACTAAACTCTGTACAAGCAGTAGAATATTTTTTCCAGATTTTTTTTCAATAAATAACTAGATTTGTGAAGATTAAAGTCTTACATTTTTAAAGCTGTTTCTAAACGGAGTTTCTACTTTCTGAGATAAGAGTCAGTCAGCTTGTATGTTCCTGACTGTAACTTCCCAGGCTACATTTGAAAACATTCCCCTTTGTAGATACAGGACTAAATCCTGTATCCTTTGCAGATCAATAAAATAATCCCATCTATTTCTATGAGTTACAGATATGGCTATAATGCTAATTTTTTTCCACATTTTTTAGCCCTTATTGCACATGACATTTTGCTTCGCATTATATTTCCTCTCACAGACTGTACCCAAAAACATGTGGAGGAGTCCCAGACTTGTCAAGACAGAAGAGATTCATATTGCACTAATCTTTTAATTCCTTGTTTTTCCAAGCTCAGTGTTTGAGATTTTTTCATCATCATTTTTATTCACATCTGAAACCTTCTATTGTTGAATTATGGTTCCTCACCAAACTGCTCTTTTCCACTGATGTCTAAGAGCTTTCATGGAGCTATGCTTTGGATTTGTGATGAAAACAGTTTTGATAGCAGATGTTTTAATTACTGCTGAGCAGTGTTTAGAGAGCACTGAGTCCTTTTTTGCTTCTCACAGTCCCACCAGCAAGGAGGCTGGGGGTACAGAAGAAGTTGGGAAGGGACACAGCTGGAACAGCTGATCCCAATAGACCAAAGAGTTGTCCCAGATCATATGGCATCATCTTCAGCATATAAAACTGGGGGAAGAAGAAGGAAGAGAAGACATTCAGAGTTATGACATTTATCTTCCCATATAACTGTTAAGTGTGATGGGGCCCTGCTTTCCTGAAGATGGCTGAACACCTGCCTGCTAATGGGAAATAGCAGATAAATTCCTTGGTTTTATTTCCTTGCATAAGCAGCTTTCACTTCACCTATTAAACTGTCTTCATCTAAACACACTTTCACTCTTCAGAGTCTCTTCCCCATCCCACTGAGTGTGAGTGAGCAGCTGGGTGAGGTTTAGATTCCTACCAGAGCCAAACCACGACAGAGACACCATCCATAGTTGAAATCAGCCACATTTTTCACAAGAATTTATAATCCCACTCTACAGCTGATAAAACAGATATTCTTTGGGTTGAGTACTGTGCAGGTATGTTGAAACACATCAAGTCATGGAAAACTATTCTGATGTTCATTTTCAAAATCTGAAAATAGAATGTAAGGAAAAACATCCAATCTAAATATTTTAGTAATAATAGTAAATTAATATTCATTGGTAGAAGAGACTTATTTCTAGCCAATGTTTTTCCTACCACAGTGCTATTTCTTAAATATACTATTGTCTTGGGAAAATTCTTTCTTACATTCTCCTTCTTTGAATAGGCTTCCTGTTGCTCATATGTAAAAAATATTGTACATATGGGATAACCTCTGCATTGTCTAAAGTTTTTTTTTCTTTTGTTTTTTAATTCTTTACATATTTTGTAATCTGTCCCTAAATCTGTAACATCACTCTACGTCTGGCATGTGCTGCTGTTTCTTCTTTTTGATTCTACTTTTAAACAAAGAATCCTCACTTTTCTGCAAGTGTTTAAAATGTTGATCCACTGCAGTAAATGCACTGTCTAAAGCCAGCAGTGCTTTTTATTAAAATGTTTATATTTAAATTAAACCCATTCTTTGCTATCTGTAAAACTCAGTCTTGCCTACCACATCTTGGAATTACAAAGAAGGGTCTATGTGCCTTTATCTTTAATACTGTTAAGTGACTCTACTATGAAATTAAAATATGTCAATAAGTTTAAGTTAAATAAATAGCTGAAAGCTACATCCTCCTCCAGGACTTTCATGGATCAGAACTAGAATATCCAGCATCTTCAAGCAACTCCTGAAACATTAAATCGACAATGGAAAATGTTTGAAATATATCTAAATAGTTTGGTGAGTTAATAAAGCAGTAAACACTTGCATGTTTAGTTAAATGCCTCGGTAGAGAAACATGAGACAGAACTTAAGGTCACTTACACCTTTATTTAAGCTATCTATATCTGGAGCTACATACTGCTATCACCTTCCTTGATACATGTCCATGCTAAACCTGTCTAGAGAAAAACAGAAGAATATAAACAGAAGAACACAGCTGGAAAAAAAATGCAATTACACTTTTGCAAACTATACTGCATGCTTGACTCCAATTTAAAGCAAAGGTGTCAGTTCTCATTTTTTATAAATCAGTTCACCAGTTTCTTCTTGGGAGGTAACTGCTTAGAGTTCTCATATGGTTGCTCTCCTAGGGGAATCTAATTTCTCAGTTTCAACATGCCCAAGGCATCTGCTTTTCTTACTGACAAGACACAATCTTTCTGTCACTGACATCAGAGGAATTATCAGTACATTTGACAACAGTGATGTTCAGCACTGAATATAGCTATTATATCCACAAAAATAACATGGCATCTTACTAAAAAAGTTGTGAAAAGAAGTACTTGGAAAGCTTTTATTTATATTTAAAAAGAAAAGTAATTAAAAATTAATATTATTTTAATTTTACTGTTAACATTTTAAGAAGTGGCTTTTTAGGACAGGAAAAAGGCCTCTTACTCACAGCAAAGTCTATCTGGACATACTGAGAAGACACTGAAGAAATGTTTGTTTGGCAGTATTTTACATCAATTATAGATAAACTGGTAAATCCTTTGAAATGGTTGCTCAAAGAAAAGTTGACAATCACAGCAAGAAAAGGCATTTGGATTTTTTTTCTATTCAGAGGAAACTTTAAGATACTGTTGTACTTGGCTTTTTTTTAATAATGTTTCACTCGTTGAATACTGTGCTGCAAGCTTCAACAAGCCTTAGCATCTGGACTGTAGACCATTTAAAGCTATATAAAAGGTGACATAATCAAGTTTGAGCATTAATAAATATCTTTCTATAAGGGCTTTGTGGTTAGAGTCCTTGACAATTTACTAGAAGCACATATACCCTGTTAATACTACAGAACACAAACCATGTTTCAGATACATACGTGTTCTCTAATTTAAAAGAAACTGGCTATCAAAGTGGAGGCCAGTTTGTGTTAAAGAATATGAGTTAAAGGATATCTAAGTCCAGCTACTGTCTCTGCAATAGACTTTCCACTTCCATTTCTATAAAAAAACACTTGGGTTCTTTTTTTGGTGTGTGTCTACTATAAAATTAATAGTATGGCTACGTTCAAAACTTTAAGAATTAGCAGTTATGTCTGCAATTTATTTTTTTTTACAAGCTAAAATTCCACTTTCAAGTGTCTAGAAATGGTATGCAATCTTTAATAAAATGTCTCCTGAGGTTTTTTGTTGTTTAAGTGAACCTGGTGCCTCTGAGCTATCTTTATGCTCAGGAAGTAGTTGTCGCCTGACCTCAACCCCAGTCTTCTCATTTTTTATAGAGTGCTGTCTTCTAAAGGCTGATCTTAAGCTAATTTTTTTGGTTATTTATTATTGACACTCATAAAACCAGATAACCTTATACAACTCATGACATAATTCTTCTCAGCATGAGGCAATCAGATTGGTATTTTTGGTAAGTTGTCAAGAGTTCATCAAAAGTATCCAAACATCTAGCTTAGAAATTCGAGTTATCTTGGAGGAACCAGGCACACATTTCAATTTTAGTCAGCTAAAATTTTATAATACAAAAATAATTATCAGAACAATGACAGTTTTTTATCTTCCTTAAAGTCAGAAAATAGTAACAGCAACAGCATAAGATACTGTGTCTGTTTACATTACAGTAGCACATTAAAAGGTGATATATATCTCTTAGTCTTAGGTGCTGCTTCAGTCTGAGCTTACAATTTAAATAAACACGGCAGAATGAACCTGGATTGAAGTATCTCTTTGAATAAGACTTAGAAGGAAGACCAAATCCTTGGGTCTGGTCAAATGTTTGCCTTTTTCTCACTTTCATTCTACATGCTAGTCCCTAATTTGAAACTGGTAATTAAATTTCAACAGAAACACCCTTTCCCTTGCATTTTTGAGTATAATATCAAGACCTTCAGTGCCGCGGGACAGGGGATGAGATATCACATGCAAAGCAGACTGAAAAATACAGTCTGCTTGACATTAGACATATTACAAAGACAGAGAACAACTTAACATTTCTCTTATGACTTCCAGGCATCCTGTAGTATCGGTTTTAAAAAGAAAGAAAAAAGAAATGAAAAACCAGTGTAAGATTCTGGTTGCATCTATGCACACATAAGCTTACTGTCTCTTAAAATACAGTGCCTTGAAAACAGTTTCACTGAAAAATAAGATTAAAAAAATAAACTTTTGGGTTTTTGTTGGGTTGGTTTTTCTTCCATCAGAAGGCACTGTGTAGTCCATCTGCTTGATAAGAATGTTTTATAGTTTGTTTTCTGCATAAGACTTGTACAGAAGGTCAGTATAATGCAGACTAGCAGTAGGAAAGAGGCAAGTCCATATTCATATTTGAAAGAATGGCATCATACATTACTTGTTTCCAGAATCATTAAAGTATGGTCCTGAAGAAATGAAAGATTAAATTCAATTTAATAATTCTCTCACTAATTTTTCTTTAAAGTTGCTGAGGGCATTTTTTTCTTTGTTATGGACAGTTGAATTATGAACAGGAAATAATGTTTTTACAAGTAAATAAAAATGAGTACTGGTCACTAATTAATTGTCTTCTATGGCCACTAGAAGTATAAGCAGTTAGAATTCTACTTTTTGTAAAGATGACTTTAGGTTTTCATGGATTCCATCAGTTGACATAATCTAATACAAACGTATGTCAGAGGAATAGGGTAAGTTTCTGTAGGTTCCTTTTCATGCCTGTATTTTTCCTTGCATTTTGTAGATTTTTATCTGATAGGACTTACATACAGTTACAGAAACAAAGGTAGGAATGCCAAACATTTGTCTGTAATGCCCTTATAATATGCCTATAATTTTAGATATCAGACCGTGGAGACTTCAGAGACAGCTGAAGAGTAAATGAACTCTAAAAGTGCCTGTGAAATATTTTCTTCTTCACTTTATTTTTGAAGTTAAAATATTTACTAGCAGTAGCAGAATATGATTTATCTTATTGGCTGGCTAAGGGAAAAACCCGCTGTCCTCCTAACATTCCTGCAAAAGAAATTAAAAAGTCCGCCTAAGGGATGAATGGCTTATCACTCCTCACAAAGATTAAAGGTTTTAAGCACTCTGATAAAAAGAAAGTGAGCACAAAGGAGTGAAATCAGTTCAAACTTTACCTTTGGGCCACATGGAAATACCCAAATAACACACCTGCCATGTTTTAAAACAGACCATTGAAAACTTGCCAGCATGCACTTCTTTTTTCCCACATTCCTCGAAATTTCCATTTCCCCAAGCCACTCTTTCTCCCTGTCACACACATGTACAAAGGGATCAGAAATCCCATCTCATGCCTTGCTTTGACAAGCTAGAAAGTCCCCCAAACTTTTGATTCTTCTTAGATTCTACTCGTGTGCATAGTAAGGATGCTTTGATAGAGTAGCCATCTTAAGGACCAGTTTAATTTATTCAGCTGATTGACAACAGCCAAGAAGGAACTTACCAGTTAGCAGCACTAAACTGTGTTCTACAAGGAGTTCAGTTGAAGTCAGCAGGAATGTGAAAAGAATGAAGTGTTACTCAGTTGGTCAAAGCAAGTCAACTATTGAAAGTAATTATTAACCTACCTGGTGTCATATTGACATGAATATCAAGTGAATTTCTGTATGGAGTCCACCCTCAACCAAGCAAAACTTGGATTAGCCCCTATGTGGGATGTGAGAGAACACACACTAAATCAATTTTTAATTTGAAGCTGGAAGACAATAAATTCTTTGGAAGGTATGTAAAGAGGCATCTTTGTAGGTTGTAGCTAGTATTAATAAAATCTAAATTAATTGGACTAAAATGAACAAAAAATCCTCTTCAACAGAGCTGATAAGTAACTGAGGAGTAAAGGGGAAATATTAATAATGTGTTCAAACACAGAATGCAAGTAGATTAATAAGACAGACACAACAGAAGGACCAGAGTTTGTGCTGGATGACAAAGTACTTAATGGTCAAACATACATCATTTTCACAACCAAAAAGAAGGTGAAAAGGAAGCAAATGCTATACAGTATTAAGTTGTATTAAGAGTAATAAATTTAAACCCAAATGAGTTAATTACCCTGTTCTACTTGGTATTTATTAAGCATCCATTGGAGTCCTACATTCAACTTTAAGCATCATATTTGAAAATAATGGGCAAATTAAGGAGTTCAGAGAGAAATATAAAATTATTAAACATTTAGAAAACAGGTCCCGCTAGACACCATCTAGGAAAAAAAATGCTGAGGGGAGACATGATAACTGACAAATATGATGGGGGATGTAACAAAAGGGACAGTGAGCAATAATTCTTGCATATTCTCCTTTGACAAATAGTAAGTGTACTGGGAAGCTACAAGGAAACTGCTTTAGATAAACACAAAATCTTTACAAGAAAAGTCTAGTCTTTTGGAAATATGTCACAGGGAGGATATTTGATCACCTTCACTGGAGTTGTTCAAGGTTAAATAGGCGATGTCGGTCATCAAGATAGCAGGATGGTGCAGTCTTGCTACATTGTAAGGAATGGACTCACTGCCTTAAGACGTCCATGGTGAGCCAAGATTTTAATCTGTCTTTATGTGGATGTGGGTATGCAAATGCACATCTAAATACTTCACAGCTGTATATGGAAGAGTATATGTGATGGATAATCCTGTTATGACATATATGCACTATCCAATATCTCATAAGTGAAGACACAATAAATGTCATAACAGGGACTGGTCATTTATACAGAATGGATTTTCTCCTTTCACTGTCCTCCAGAACGAAATGCTTTTTGCTTGACAACTGTGCAGTGCAGAAACTGCTTAAATAGTGGAGAGCAGGGAAATACAAAAGATGCTTTAAGTTTCACTAGTTTCCAAGCTCTGCAAACAAATGGCATCTTTAGATACAGGCCCTGAACTAGAATTTTGCATTTGAACAACCTTTGCAGATCTGTCTTTTTTTTTTTTACAGACTACATCTGTATTAAAATTCATGGCAGAACTGCACTTAAAAGGCTATTAACCCTTAAAGGGTTTGGGCTAGCACAGGGGTGGATAAGGCTTCCAGACAGGCTTGGCTTATGCATGACTGAAAGGGTAGGAATGCCACAGCCACCTCCTCTATGGCTGCTTTAGTCTAGTTACTTGGTTTTTACTTTTTCATAGACAGGGAAAGGTCCACTCTACATTTAAGGATGTTCTTTGTTTTGAGACTCTTGCTGATAAATGGGCTGGTTAGCTACCTTATTCTCAGTCTAGGCAAGTGGTATCTCAATGTATGTAATTGTGCTGCTAATAAGGACTCTTACTGGCAGGGAGAAGGATAAGATTGAGTGGTATCTGCTAAACACAGTTTTGCTCCAAAACCCCTGCCTCAAAACCACTGGCTACTGAGTTCTTGGAAAACACAAAATGGGAAAGACCATGCTACAAATGCCAGATATCTGACTCTTTTCTGTAAATGTTTGCTATTAGCTGAAATAGCAGACAGGATAATTGGGGTGACCCAATATGGTAGCACTTTACATCACCTAGATATGCACAAGTATATGGGGCCATAAGGGATCCACACCAGAGTACTGACGGAGTTGGTAAAAGTGATCACCAAGCCTCTCTACCATTTTCCAGAAGTCGTGGCTCACCATGGGGGTCCCAGGGGACTGACTGTAAGTCAAAAAATATGATGGCTGTCTACAAGAAGGGTCAGAAGGAGGACATGGGAAAATACCAAAGTACCTTGGTGCTGGAGAAACTCAGCTTGAGGACAGTCACATGACATGTCCAGGATAACCAAGGGATCAGGCCCAGCCATCATGGGTTTATGAAAGGCAGGACCTGCTTGACCAACCTGATGCCCTTCTATGATGAGGTGACCTGCTAAGCGGATAAGGGAAGGGAAGCAGATGCTGTTTATCTAGAGTTTAGTATCCTGGATGGTATCAGAAGTACTGTGGGCAATGGAACTAGGGCACTGATTTTCATCCTGTGTTTAGACCTGGTGAGCCTGCACCTTGGATCCTGTGTTCAGTTTTGGGCCCCTCACTATAGGAAATACATTGAGGTTCTGGAGTGTGTACCAAGAACAGAGCAAGTGAAGAGTGTGGAGCACACAAGTCTTCTGAGGACCAGTTGAGGGAGGTGTAGTTATTAGCCTGGAAAAAAAGTGGCTCAGGGAAGACCTTATCAGTGCCAACAACTCCCTGAAAGGAGGGTGTAGCCAGGTGGGAGGCAGCCCCTTCTCCCAAGTAGGAAGTGTTAGGACAAGAGGAAACACCTTCAAGTTGCACCAGGGGAGGTTTGAATTGGATATTAGGAAAAATTTCTTCACTGAAAGGATTGTCAAGTACTGGAACAGGCTACCCAGGGAAGTGGTGAAATCAACACCCCTGGAGGTATTTGAAAGATGTGTAGATGTGGCAGTTAAGGGCATAATTTAATGGTGGACTTGGCAGCGCTAGATTTACCATTGGACTCTATGACCTTAAAGGATTCTAAATTAGATCTGTTGATCAGATTAAAAAAATTTGCTTGGTTCTAGCTTTTTATACTGCTTGATAAGTAGATATTATAAAAAGGTTATTCCTAAACCAGTAAATAGGTGTTGAAACACTGAGAAAAACTGAGAATTCCAACAGTGCCATCTTTATTAATGAAAATAAACTAGGAAGAAGAAATGGGCAAGAAATAGAGTGAGCAAAATTTTTAAATATTTTCATGTTCTTTACTCAGTATTTCCTTTTGCAGGTGTGGCTTTATTTCCATTCCATAAGATTCTCATTTTAAGAAGAAGAAGGAAAGAAAAATGTCAACCAGATATACTGGCTGTGTAAATTAAGATACTCAGCTGTTTTTTGTTGCTTTGATAGCAACAAAACTGTCTCTGTCTCTTTCTCTAGTGGTGAAGTCTGCATATGGTTTCTGGTCTGAATAATTTCATCACCTTCATACTGTAGCCACTGTGGCAAATCTAATTAAATATTTCCTCATTTTATGTAGGACAGTGCAACAGAAAGCTACTGCCTTCATAAGTGTAGTGATGTGAACAGCTGTAGCATACACTGTAAAATACCGCCTTCAGAAATTTTTATTTTACTGGTAATTCTCACTGTTTCAGGTGTGAAACACTGCAAGTCTCCTTCAATAAGACTGAAAAGCACTCTCTTTTGATAAAAGTCCTAAAATAAAACTGTCAGCAGAACACTGAAAAAGGGCTAGAAAAGTTATTCTAATATGCAATACTTACTGGTGTCATCTAAGGGGAGAATGGAGGCAAGTTACAAGTAAATTTCCCCCTTGCAACTGAAATCATGTTACCTCTTCTGTTGTCAGAAAACCCCAAGCATCTCTAGTAGAGATATAATCCCTTTTCTCCGTGCATTGTAAAGACTAGTGCATAGGCTGAAAAGTGTCAAAATTCGATGGGAAGTGTTTGGGGTTTTTTTTTCAGTTTACTGATTTTTAAAAGAACTGCTTAAATCTTAGATTTCCCCTTTTTCAAATAATTCAGTATGAATCAAAAAGTCTGGGTTTTTTGGGTTGCTTTTCTTTTTTTTTTTGTCTGCAGTTACGTTGGCTGCGATGAGCTCTGCTAACTACAATTCTCCCTAGATATCAAGGATAGCCTTTGCAGCTAGTCTTGCCTCCAAGAATAATCCTACTCTTCCCCATTCCTGTCATCAACAACCCTCCTGGTACCTCACCTACATGTACAAAAGAAGCAAACAGATCCCTGTAAGGCTATCAGTGCTGTTTCAAGCTGCTGAAAGACAGGACCTATTGCCCAGTAATACAATCATTTTCCTTCTCCTCTTTCCTTCTGGATATTGTGTGATCTTGAGGTACAGCCATGGCCTCCATCAATCCACAGAAGGCTCCCGCATCTATTGGTATGAAACAGCAGTCTGACAGGAGTTACTGTAGCAAGTTGCCTTTGGCTCCTGATCACACAGCTAAATTTTGTTGCATGCAGATATCTAGAAAACGCTCTGCTAATAGGGAGATCTAATGGCTACAAAGAATAGCCCCTCCTTCTGTGCCCCTGTCACTACTGAGAAGGATGCCTTTAAATTTTTCCTTTCCCCGAAGAAATCTTTGTATGGATTTGAAGATAATAAAGGTGCAGCCTTTAAATGAAGTTTACAAAGTCTAAATACATTGTTGTGAATTAAGTTACAGTAAATTAACCACTGATTATACAAACGAAGATAAAACATGGAGCTCAGGCATGGCATTCACAATGCAGTGTAAATTGTACAGGGCAGGGACTGCTTCTTGCCATGGCAACTTCATCCCTGGATTTCTCCTCAGCCTCCTGCATGAAAAGGCTGTACCACTGTTGTTGTGCATCAGGTCACTGTTCTAAGGAAAGGGACAGCTCCCACTGCATCCAGAGAGGAAATCAGAACTGGGAACAGCAAGAAGAAAAATTATACTTGTTCCAGAAACAAGAAAACTGTCCAGATTTACATGTCTTGTTCAATGTAACACCATAAACGTTTTGCAGATCTCATCAAGAACTTCTTGTTTTTCACATAATCCTTTCAGAGAAGTGTGCTAGTGGCCTATGGTGAAGAAAGGATATAGCATTTTAATTTCAAATCTGTATCAGGTTTTTTGTAATACAATGTCTCTCTTAATCTTAGCTTAATGATTTGTTGTAGTGCACTATGATATATTGACAACTGGAAATTAATCTGTCATCAAAAACGGTTAAAAAGATGCAATTGAACAAAAAGCAACCATATATATATATATATATATGAATATGCACTAAATACATTAAGTATATAAATGTATATATATTTTTATATGTGTTTATTTAGTGTGTGTAAGTTGTGTATGTGTATTTAATGTATAAATGCATCTATATAGGCAGCTTACACTTACACTTTAAAAATAGAAAACTTGACCATGCAGAAAAGCAAACATACTAAGCTTGTATGAGACTTACATTTCCAAATACACTAATTCTGTTGATGTCATATGTTATGACTACACTACAAACCATTCACTCTCATTCTTTCTAGCTGGGTTGCTATTAAAACATATTGGATGGGAGAGAATGTGCTGCAAAATTCAGAACTGGGGCACAAAAACCTTTAGTCTTCACTTACCCTAGATAAGTTAGAACATTGTGTTCCTGATGTCACAGTGTTCCAACTCCAAAATCGACAAGTAATTTCATTACATCTCCAGTGAAATAAAATTTGGTGACACTGGATGAGTTGAAGATGACAAGACTATATATTGGGATGGTTATGAAGTCCTAACACATGTAATGGAACATTTAGCTCCTGAGATGATAAGTGGAGTCTTTGGGGCAATAAAGTAATAAAGACCCCGAGTGAACAAACCAGTAGAATAAAACTACCCTGGAGATTAAACCAAGCATGTACTTATTATTTTGCCTAAATGAGATTATAGAATAAAAATTACTTAGTATTACATACCCAAGACTGTTGCATTTTCTTCAGTAGTAGAGTTCTACTATTACCAAAAGTTCTGATGAATAAGTTGAAAATTTTGAATTAAATTCTTTGGAATTTTGTTTTTATTTCATTTAAAATTATAGCCTTAAATTCATTTGTCCATACACCAGCTGCAGATAATAATTGTGTTTCTGTTCCCTTCAGGATAGGATTACAGAAGCAGGGCTATGGTCAGTTAAAAATCAAATAAAGGATCAACACCTTATGTGTATGTAAATGACAGCTGGGTTTTAATGATCACTCTAATATATGTGGCTTACAAATAAAATGTAAGAAATTTTGCCATGATTTGAATGCTTTCTGTTTTAAGTGCTTTTCCTGAGACATTAATTTCCATCACATTCCAGCAGGTACCACATCCCCAGAACTTTTCCTGGTCATAGCATATTCCTCTGTAGACAAGCCAAAAATAATTCAGTAATGTTTCTTTGTTTAATTAAGAAAGTATAATCTCTCTTTGAAAACAAAATTTGCTTTACTTGCTTCTTCATCAATATGAATTCTTTCCAGCCACTGGGAAGCAGTCTTTACAAAATTAGATATCAGTTTTTTTATTGATAAAACATATTAACCCATCTGAAAAGCACATATAAGCTTGAATGATGCTTCATCCAGCACTGTGTGAAATTTAAAAACAAAGTTCCTGCAGGAGACAGCCATTTTAGAAAAAGTAAAGAATGCCAGCTTCAGAGAAGTTCTTTCAGGATATTTGCACTATTCATAGCAAAAACATTATTTAGGTTTCTTTTCCTCACTTCAATTTATTCAAAGGCACTATATTTATAACGGAAAAAACGACCAGCAGTGAGGAGTCTACAGTGTAAATGTACACAATGATTGGACAGCGGACCATTTCTTTCAGCAAAGAGTTCCTTTTTTAAGAGAAATAAACACCAGAAAAGTGGTTCTAAAAATAACCCAAACATAAGGTAATCTGTATTTTAACCTGCTTCATTGTTTGGTAAATAATCTGATATAACTGGAAAAGAAAGACATCACAAAGTGTTTGTTTATGTTGCTATGGCTAGTAATCTCCTACTTCAGGATGTAAGCTTTTTTCATCTTGTCTGTTACTGTCTGAATTAGTTCTTTCACTGTACAGATCCAGTTCATCTTTGATTGACTGTTCTTCTTACATCAGTGGCTCACATGGTAGGCTTAATGGATGCATTTTCCGTGTAAAAATAGCTAACAAGTGTTATGTGTTTGTGCTTTCTGTCAGCTAACCAAAGATGAGAATAAATTAAAAAGTTCTTTAACACTATGTATTATGGGTTTTTTTCCTATTGTTGTTATTCTCCTACCATACACTAACAATAGATAAAATTGTATTGTACAATATAAGAGTTGTTGTTTTATTACAGGCTGTCTGATTAACCTTCCTTTACAATTATCCCATTTCTATAATTTTACAACACTTTACGTTACTCACTTCAGTCTGAAGAAAGATAAGTAGTATTTCAAGGTGGGTGTGTATAAACCTGAGTCCAGTTCATTTGAAAAGTCAAAAGAAGTGGAAAACTGTTCATAAAGAGTAGTTTCCTTGCTTGTAAACACATTAAATTACGTTACAGATAAAGAGCACACAAATGCCTCTGTCTGTACTGCTCCCTTTTGGCCAACTTTCTTCTTTGAGTGGTCTCAAGATAATCAGGATCTGAATTATTATCTTAGTAGTCAATATTTTCATTTAGTCAACTCTTTTTGGAGTTAATAACTATATGAAATAATTATTTCATTGGCAAAAGTAATGAAAGCAAGCAGCATGTGGTAACTGAGAAAACCTTCCTGTACAAGAAAAGGAATATCTGACCGTTTCTCAGATCTGAAATTTTCTACCTCAGAGTGTTCTTTTATGAGGAAATATTGAGGTTCAAGTATAGGATACCACTCTTAAACAGCAATAATCAGCTGCAAATACTGTGTGTAACAGCTGGCTGAATAGAGGTCCTGTAAAAGATTTTGGGCTTTAGGGTTGATTACAAGCTGAATGAGTCAATAATGTCATCCCAAGCAATCACACCAAGGATATACAAATGAGAAGATAGGCAGCAAGACTCTACATGAAGCAATCTTATTGCTTTGGCTTGTAGAAAATCTCTACTAAAATTTCACTTTCCATTTCGGACAATTCACTTCTGAAAAAGATGCTGAGCTACCGAATAGATTGCAATGGAGACCAATCAGAATGATTAGAGATCCTCAGAAGATGGTCCACAAGGCAAAAATTGAAGAAACAAGGGCTGGATAGCATAGAAAAAGGCTAAAAAAGCAGAAGAAAGATGTAAAAGCTCTTGTATTTTGCAGCAATGAATGTACAGATACTAAGAGTCTACTGGTAAGGCTAGATAACCACTTTAGTGGATGTGCTAGAGACATTAAAACACCTCTTTCAAAAAGCTGGGCAAATATTTGCACTGGGCATGGAGAAGCCAGATTGTTTCATCACCTGGAGAGGTGATGAACACCTGACTTCCAGTCACCCAGCTTTATTCTTTCTGTCATGAATAAGACATCATTTCAAGGAGGGAAATACTGAATACTTACGAATGTCAGTTGTTGACAGATAAATAATACCACCAGGTACTTGCATGTTTAATTAAATAATGTCACTGCTTTTTAGAAATATTGATAAAAAGAACATCACAATGTTATACGGCAGATATAAATCCACCCATTGCACAGATGAATGAACTTAATGCAAAGTGATTACATGATGTTTCTCTAGGGACCCTTTCCTCATTTTCATCTGCATTTGCCCCACTCATACGTCAGCTCAAGATTTACTTTGTTGATTTTATTTAAATGGAAAGCCCTATTAGTGTATCTGTTGTATAAATACATATGATTCTATGCATGCTGTATACCATACATACAGTTTCTATGTACAATATCAGTGATGAGATCATACCCAGACTAAACAAAAGGTTATTTAGACAGTGCCTCCTAAGGAAAAAAAAGAAAATCAGATGTTAATGAGATTTCTTGTGGATCCCCCAAATTTCTTTTCATAATCCACATATAAGTTTAAATATTTATGAGTGCATTCAACTAAACAAATATCCTCTGTATATTTTGATCTATCTCTCCAAATACTCTATTTGTCTCACTTAAATCATGACTCTATGATCCAAAGTTTGATTTTAACTTGGATTCTAAGTTAGATATTAAGATAAACCTTTACTGGCACTTTCTGTGGTTATTACAACAGGCTTTCATGGCCCATATGTGATTTCTGGCTGTGAAGTGTTTTCATTGACTTTATTTTAGCCAACATACTTTTTACTTACCAAAAATAAAACTGAACAAGGTATCATTTTAACCCCAGATGAGTATGCTTCCCAAAAACCAGGAACTGTTAACTTTGCAACATCAACAAAAATCTTTCAACATCTATCTTCAAGATTTATAGTAGAGTTCCATGCATTACATCTCAATTGGAAAGATTTTATCTCTGACCTTTTTTCACTCCGAAATTTATAGCATTTGATATTCACTACTGCAGATTAAATCTCAGTTGTTCTCTTGCAGTAATAATAAAATCCTCTTAAAACTTCTTTCCTGTTATTAAAATGTCCATTGTTTACAAACATACAATATGATTACCTCTTACTGTGGCTTCTGATTGGTAAAATAATTTTGTAACATTGTTATAAATTTTCTATTTTATTAGAACAACTCCCAGGAGAAAAATACTTCATCTACATAGCAAAGTAATTTACAGTAATGTTGCATGGAAAAAAAGAGTATTTTTCCAATTATGTAAGTTATGTATCAAGAAAAATTGCACAATTATCAGCTTATTACTGTGATATGACTCTAAGAAGCAATCCTAGTTCCAAATACATCTGTACAAAGTCACCTTTGAAAAAAACAAACATCCGAACTATGTTAACCTGTCACTTTAGGATGTTCACCTTCATAAGACCTGAAAGCAGAAATCAGGCCCCACCCTCAGGTTTTATAATGAACTGGATTTCACAAAACTTCTTCACTTTTTAGTGAGGCATCTCAGAATTATGCCCAGTTTTCCACTCTGCATTACTTTCCGTGCTGCATTTGGAAGGCATACCTTCCAAAATACAGCAGACTGTTGGGAAGCAATTGCTTCTCTCAGCAGCAAGGTGCAGCCCAACCACTATTTTCTTTCTCTGGAAGTGCTGGCTCCAAAGTTTAAGTTCCTACTAAATACTGAGCTGGAAAAACTGCGACTCAAGCAACAAAATCTTTCTTTTGATGGGGCAGAGGGTCCTTGGTAAATGTTATGTTCCTGTGATTGCCAAGCTCAAGGTAGACCCACCATGGGACTTTTCCTGGCACAGGATGGCCCGCAAGATGCTCAGGGAGCAGGACCAGCTGCCAGGCTCTGCAGTGAGATGCTGCCCCTTGGAGAGTTTCTGGCTCCAGCTCCTTCTGATCTCAGCAGATCCTTGGCACTTGAGCCCAATGCCTTTGGGGAGAGTACCACAACTTTTATCACTGCCTGCTGTGGGCATTTGCATGTGTGTGCTGTGGCAGGGCGTGTGGGGATAGAGATCCAATACTGCAGCTGACTAACACAGTTACCTGGCAGTAACCCCAGCTGGGACAGAACAGAGGCACTCCTCAATCCCTCTGCTTCCTGATTTTGTTATTAGCTAAGTCTGATAATTTTCCAGCTGTTCTTGAAAATTTCCCTTTGAGCTACTTCATCTGGTTAATTCCAATGGCAAAAGTTGAGTTATGTCACCGGCCTGTAGAATAGTCCTGCCTGTTTCCTGCACATCTCCCTTTAATGCTACAAGGCATTTCACTGATGTTTGTAGGACAACAGCACTGATTATATTTCCACCTGAATTAGTTGCAAAACAATCTACCCACCTTTCATATTACACCAGACTAATTCCAAGAGGGAAAAGGTTTGTCTTTCACAGCATGATTATTTTCAGAGGCATTGCAAACTGCTAATGGTCTCTGGTCCATACGGAGTTTGCTGGACATATGAAAAAAGTTTGCAAATAAGACAGTTCTTATCTATGCAATGCATGTGAGATCATCATACTCAGTTAAAAAAGCCCAAACAAACATAAACCCCCAAAACAACAACAACAAACAACGACCCCCCACAAAAAAAACACCCAAAACAAACAAAAAACCACACTTGCTGAGATTAGCTGATTATGAAAAGTGTTGAGAAACACAACACTTTTTCTGTAAATCAGAAGTGTTATTGTGTCAGACATATGCAGCCATACAGTTTGTTTCAGAAACAGTATCTTCAAGATGTGCTTAGCTTTCTAATCACCAATTTAGTTTTTCAAGAGGAAAAGAAGATCACACATTGCTCTAAATTTCAGAGTCATGGGAGAAAGACAGGTCCTAATTTTTGAGAGCTTTGGTATGCAAGAAGCAGAAGGCATTTCATACTATCTCCAAATATATTAAGCATTTTCAGTAGCTTGGGGAAGAAGGGACTATCAGAAATTTTTTAAATAAATTCTGTTCCAGGATACTACTGTGGTAACACAAGAGATGGAGAACTATGACTGCAGCCTCAAGAACAATCTGCAGTCAGCATTAATTGCAAAAATGATCATAATGTTGCCATCTGTTTCAGTGGAACCCATTAACAGTTTGTGGTACTTTGAATACATAAGCCTCTTTGTGCTCCTGGAAAGTTACAGCAGCATAACTCAGTTGTTTCACAAAAATGAGTTCAACGTTAGCAGCTACAGCTCAAGGAATATTTCTCCTTCTCCCACCTCCTCCCCTGCCCCCTTTTTTTTAAGCCTTTTAAAATTCATTGCAGTTGTATAATGTATTAGAACATTAAGTCTTCCAATTGCTTCTCACTATTAAGAGACTCATTTACAGTCTCCATTATGACATAACAGACCTTTTATTTCCTTCCATATGAGGTTACTGGTAATGTTTACCTCTAAGATATCTAACCAAAGTGCTCTGAAATACTCCTTGGAAGATTGACTCACACATGCTGTCACTAAGGAGTAAAAATTTGGAGAGAACAACTTTCTTATTTAGATGCCTCACGTAAGTGCTTAAAGTTTGGTGAAGTCGCTAGCTGTATGATAAAAGCATAAGATTAAAAGGTGACACAGACAAGAGATTTACATATTAGTGCCGCCCTGCCAGTAGTGGGAAATTTGGAAATCTTATTATATACCTTAGAATTCTAGCAAGCAGCAATGCAGAAAAACAACAGTATACTGTCTGAATCTACAAAGTTAATATTCTCTTGGCAAATTTGCATTAGGGTATTGTCATTCACTGGACTACAGATACACTTAATCGAAACTATTTATCTAGAAGATGACCATGAATTTTCAGAATGCAAAAGAAATGCAAACTAGGATGATGGAGCTATTACCTTTCTTCCTTTTTTACCTTCTTTTTTTTCTTTCTCAGAAGTGCAAGGTGTCTTATATTATCCCTCAACAGTATTTCTGAAGACATGGAAAAAAGATCCACAATCAGATGCTTAGCATCACTTCTTTCATGATATTTTGATGCTGAGACATAGATTTCAACCGGATACAGAATGTATTTTTATCAGTTTAGTTCTGTGAAATATGAAATTTAGGACCTGAGCAACAACCTTTTCTGGGTTTCATTTTGCTTGTGCTTTGGCTCAGTAGAAATGTTATTTATACCTTTCCAAATCAGTCTCTTCCTACTCATTCCTCCTAGACTGACGTATGAACTGCAGAACTATGCGCTCTTCATCTACAAATGCTGCTTTGAGAAAACTTGTTGGAAAGGAGGGCAATGGGAAAGAAGAAAATTACATTTAAGAACTCAGGCTAGCAGAGATTTCTTCTCTTAAGCCGTGCATTTAAATATGACTGTTTCCATTTAGAAACAAAACCCTTTTGTTTTGCCACTTCCTCAGAACTTTCCAGAATAGGCAGGAATTAGTCAACCATCTCCAAAATAATTTAAAATTCAAAGATGTGAAATAATTATGCTTGGAGAAAAACAAAGAAACAAAACACACACAAAAATGACCAAAAAACCACCAACAACAACAATAAAAAAACCCAAACACGAAACACCACACCAAACCCTAAGAATTATAATTAAGAGTCTGAAAAACAAAAGGGTAATGCACTGTCCTCTTCCCCAGTAGGGAAGTTCATTAACAGTGGAATCGTGTCATTTGCCCATCTGTTCATAATTGCATTCACTGCAGGAATTAAGGGACGGAAGTGACGTTACCCAGGCTCAGCACAGGTAGCCCAGTGCATCACATGCACCTTCGGCTCCTCATGGGCACCTGCTCCAGCTCCAGCTCCAGCTCAGCCTCTTCTCCAGCCTTCTCTGTGGCCAGGGGAGCTCGGATGATTTACACTCATTGCCTGAGCAGGGCTGCCCTGGATCACATCTCTGCAATGGGGGCAGAAATGAAATTTAAAAAAGATGACACATGTTCTGGATAGGAATAAAGCCATATTGAGGGGGAAATTGCCCTTCCACTGGTTGGAGGCACACACACCTCTTGTGTGTATGTCCCAAACATTGGGTGCTTAGCAGCTGCTGTAATATCAATGAGTGATTGAAACAGGCCCTCATTAGATTAGTGCTGAGCTTCTTGCTTGTGCCAGTCTCATTATTATTGGTGACTAAACTGGCAGATTGTCAGGATGCCTCATGGCGAGATGAGCTTTTGCAGCTCTTTGTTTGTAGTTATTATAAACAATGAAGTGAAAGCAATCCCCTGGGCATAGTCATGTCTCAGATGTTTTTTGCAAGCAGCAATCAGCTTGCAGAAGCAGCAATGGTAAACAACTTTTATTTTAAGAAGCGATATTAATTAAAGCATGAGGCATGGTTCTGAAAGAAAACTTGTTAATTATTTAATGTCACCTGCACTATCATGCCCACCAGTTGGAAATTGTTTCATTTTGCCTCAGATGGGCTCTGCCTGTCATCTGAAGCAGTGGAAAATAATGTGTGGTGCCAAGTGCCAAAAAAATAGTCAGGGTACATCTGGGAGTCATATCACATTTTAATGTACAATCCAGGTTTATTACTTCTAAAGGATTCTGAATGTGAATAGTAGGTCATATTACATAGTGTGTATAAATGCTGAACTTAATTGTGAACATTACATTCCTCATAAGAATACAGAGAATATTAAGCAGGCTGAAACTGTAGATACTCATGGTTATTGAAATTCCTGGCCATCTACTGATATCACTGCATACCAGTAGATGGTTTGGAAACTCTGCCCAGCTGTTAAATCAAATAGTGTGAATCAAGGGTTTGACACCTGATAAAACACACACACATCAAGAAGAGAGAATTTTTAAAAGTTTTTAGCAAAGCTTCTGCTGCCATTCCTGTAGCACAAGAAAAGGCTTTCTACTTTTCTTGAAAGACCTACAGCTATGACCAGAGAAAGCCGGATATGAACTCTAATCATTGGGTCTGAAACCGCTCATAGGTGGGCATGAACCTTCTGACTTTGCTTCAGGGGAAATGGGAACCCCTTTGAGAACCACCAGGACTCATTTGATTACTAAATTCAGCATAGGCAGAAGATCATTGGTACTGCTCAAAGATATTTCTAGTTTTAATTGAGATAGAAAATTCCAACATATGAGTGTTTGTCATGAGAATATTCTTGTTAAATGCTGAAAAAGTGAACGCAAGTTTCAAATATGGAAAAATTGAAAAAGTGACATCTTTTTTACATCAATAAAAATACAGACTTCTCTCAAATGAGTACCGACCAGTGACAATTTTTTTTTCAAATTAGCATAAACTATGCTGTTGTACCTCAGAGAACAGTGTCTGATATTTATATCTATTCCTAGCACTATGTAGGAATATTTGGTATATTGTGTATACCAGAATATGAAAATATAAATTCATGCGAGAAAGGACCTGGCAGAACAGGCTTGCATGACTAAGAACCATCTCTAAGCTGACTTCCCACCGTTAAATTGCAATGGAAAAGTTGGTGCTTTAAGGGTCATTAATCTATGCTGGAAAATTTGTCTGAATTGCCACCTCAGTCTTCTTGGTACACGTATCTAAATTCCTGCCTGCAACAAACACTAATCTAATAGAATACAACAGTTTAGGTTTTCAACTCCTATGCAGAGGATTTGAAACTCTGACAAAAAGTTTAAAAACTTTTATTAAAATAACCAATGTTCTGAGGACATTTTTGACAGCAGAGTCAAACAAAAAAAAATAACAGGAGAAAAATAGGCAAGCATAACATAGTTAAAGACATCAACAGCTGCAGTAAAGAGAAATGGAAATTAGGGAGTAAGCATGCAAGAACGGACAAGAACATTGATTCACTGCTTGCTGATTTGAAAGGCAGGGTCATATTTCTTTGCCTGCACACACTATGCAAGGAAAACTTTGGAGCCCTGAGGACACAGTCTTAACCAAAGGATCTGCAGTATTAATGAATTGCAATTCTGATAAACTGTAAGATCCATCAGAGACTGAGAAGAATACAAAGCTTACCAGAGAGGTTAATTAATTATCTGATAGGTAGAGATAAGACAACAGGAGATACATATCCCAAGTTGATCTAACTGAAAAGTTGACAGGGCGTAGCAGGAAAGATGTTAGCCCCAGGAAGGAGTATATACTGAGGACAAGCAATCAACGTAGTTAGATCTGGCACTCACTCAGAGCTAACAGTGAAGCAAGCATGCTTAAAATGAAGCACGAAGAAATTTAGATGTAGTATTTCAGATGAAAGTGACTGTGGGCTGTTTGTTCCTTTAAGAAACGGTTATGATTTGTGAGAACAAAATGCTGCAGTATGTTACAATTCTATTATCACCTTACAACACACTAAATTGATTGCACAGTAATGTTTCTATTTTTTTCCCCATTCTTTCAACCATACTCAAAGGTGTCTTAGCAGTCAATAAAGCAACAACAGCAGCAGCCACTGCTAGACAAAATTTTTGAATTGGATTAATTTCACTTTCAGTGGAAAAGAAGAGCACTTTTCTGCCAGGGTTAAGGGTCTGGAAAGCTAGCAACCTTATTTCAGGCACATTTTCTTTTTTCCAAAGGAAAAAAGCTGGGGTAAATAGAAAGTGGGTTGTAGAAAGTGTGGTTTTTTATGTGCCTGCTTCAATATTAACATGTATTCCACTTTGAGCATTGGCCAGCCTGAGCTAAGAAAATAAACAAAACAAAACAGAAAAAAAACCCCAAATAAACTATCAAGTTTGATCTTCTACAAGATGGCCAAACTGATAACTCCTTAGTTTTGTAATCATTCGTGAACCAGCCTATACTTTGTCACAGAACATGGATTTGCTCAAAGACAGTCAGACTGGGTCATGAAACCAATTTTTACTTGATGTGGGAGTTATTTTATTTACAGTTTAAAAGCAAAGGAGATTCAGCTATCTAGAAATTTGTCAAAAGGTAAGTTCAGTCTTTATTTACTCAAATACTCCATATCTCAAACTCCTTTTGGTAAAATAATATGTTTTAACAGTTTAAGTTTTCATTTAGAAAATTTTTTTTTGTCATTCATAAACAGGGGAAAGACCAAGAATATTTAAAAAACAAAAAAGTCAAAAGAATTATATTATTGTAGGTGTTTGTAACTACAAAATGTTTTCTATCAACAAAACATACCATATTTTTGCTGAAATTCTATTTCAGGAATATGTGAGTTGCACTATGCATTTCAAAGGATGCCTCAAGATTTTGGACTTCTGCTGGTATCTCCGTGCTTTGCATTGCAAAGATGGGCAGCAAGGATGCATTGCCTTACCATGCGCAGAGGTGCAGCTGCTGAGTGAGGTATTTCTGAGATGAACCGATGACTCCCTTACGTGAAAAATATAGGAAAGGCAGCATTTTAGACATTGAGCAGTAGGAATGCTTACATAATATTATGATTACAGCTCCAAATTGCCTTAGCACAGCCCTAAAATGAAGAACAGCTCTTTTGCTAACTTGCTGTTTCCACAGTGTTCAAGACACTAAACACTTTTACTGTAAGTATAAACTTTCTTCTTTCATATTACCAGATAATGGCCATAATATTGCAAATGTTTCCCATTTCAAAGGAAGATAAGTTCTGACAATATTTTTGTTATTGCAATTGGTCAATTAGTCAACAGCACAGGGATATGTCTGTTGCTTTGCTACTTACACATCTTTAAAGTGAAAAAATTTAATGAACAAATACTTCGTAACTTAAGCAATAATAATATCAATTTTCCATTTACATTGAGCAAATCTACAAATGTCAATGGAAGTAAGATTCAGGAACATTTTATGGATATTGCTCTGTACTGACTTGCCTTGACTTGTCAATAATCAGGATCATTCTTGTGTTCTCAGTTGTTTTTGTTTTGTTTTTTTATTTTGTCTCCAGCTGTGGCTCCAGGTAGTGTCCTTTCTGCCAACAGTGTAGAGATACCCTGAAGATCCTCTGCTTGTGGGATTTTTTCACTTTTACTTCTAGTCATTTTTGCTCCTATTACATCTTTTTTACATTTTTCTGCTTCAGTGGGGCCATGGTTACTTCAGGGGCAAGGCTTCCGATTTTCAAAGAGGATTTAGAGATTTCAGTACATAATTGACATAGGAACTAATAGCTGGTAATCCAGGCGCTGAGGTTTTCAGTTATTCTTGCTTCTAAGCAAGAATGTGAAAGTGAAATTCTCTGGAAATTCAAATAGAATTTCACTGGATGTGGAACAGTTATTTGTCAATTAAACACTGATGTAGCTGCTAAAACAATATCCAAACCTGAGCTGCAATTTCTATCATCACTCCTTCAAAGTTCCAGTCAGATCAGAATGCCACTTTTTTTCTATGCTGTTGGTAAGGGACTGTCTTTTACTTTTCTGATATTCCAGCCTTGCATGACAGCTGACGTGTTTTTCATATAGCTCTTGACTCGCTTATCTTGGACAAGACAACAATACCTGAAGCAGCATGTATACGCCCTTTAGGCCTTTGGCTGTTTACCTGTTTATAATGGCATACTGTTGTATCTCCAGCTTCTATATGACTTTCCAGAACATTCTTCAGCATGGATCTGAGCTCTGATGGCCTGTATAGAACTTCTATGGTCAAAGGTCCATGTGATATGGAACTTTGCCTTTTGAAATTATTTTGCAGTTGCTTTTAACTGAGCTGAGGCCTGCTCAATTGTAAAGTCACAGATGTGGATAGCTAGGTCTTCTGCAGCATTAATTAGTCACAGAGTCAGATATCACAGAATATTCTAAGTTATAAGGGAGTCCCAAGGATCATCAAGTCCAGCTCTTAAGTGAATGGTCCCTATGGGGGTCGAACCCACAACCTTGGTGTTATTAGCACTTCCTCAGCCACTTTTGCTGTTCATTTTCATTTGTGCTGAACAGAAGAAAAAATGTATGAGAGAACCTTTATGAAAAGCATAATTTGATCATCCATCTCATCAATCTTCGTTCTAAACATCCATGTTCTAAAGAAGCATGGAAAGGAGAGTTGCAATAGTTAAACATTGCCATATGACAACATCCCCACTTGATTCACCTTTTCCATCAGTCTGTTTCTTCAACACTGGCTCTACTCTCCTGTTATTTGGCAGTCAGTTGTCTGAAATCTCCTGAAGTGTATTGTGGCTCATTTTCTGTAGACAGCATAGATTCTATTTCCTGATCACATTGCTTGCTGAATTGTCTTCCCAGAAATAAAAGTAGTAATTGATTGTGATTACCCTATTATTGCAATGAACTCACTGCTGTAAGTTCACCATGTTTTTTGCACACCTAACATTTGTGCATAGAGTGCACACATTATAGATTTTCAATATTTGCTTCTTGCAACCTGACTTACCCCAAGTCATCAGTTGCTTCTTAGGAGAGAGCTATCAAGTCATGCCTCTTTTTCTGAAACAGAAAGGGACCATGACACGCTGATAGACTCTTCTCCCAATCCTTAGATTAATACCAGTGTTGCACTCTGAAAGGTGAGCTCTGCTAAACGTGTCTGCTTTCAACAGCAGCTTCCCAGAATATTTGTTCTCTTTTTAACACTACAGCTCCAGAGTGCCAGTATATTTTGGGGTTTTGAAGATGAATACAGGAATGGTTTGCTCAACAAGACTTCTTTCAATGAGTTCTTTGTACTTGTTGAACTTCATATGAGTCTTGCAACCAAAGGTGCAGGTTGCAAAGTCACACAGTTACACTCCATCAAACCCAACACCTTTTTTAAGCTAAGCTATACTGTTTTCTTTTCAGTTAAGTCTGTATATCCAAAGTGGTGCCAAATGTACAGAATTACTCTTTTTGGGTTTCTTTCTGAAGTATTACAGCCTGGTTGTAACTCCTCTGCTGCCTGTATTTCCACCTCATGATCTAGTTCCAAGCAGTCATCTAGCAGTCATTGCTAACTACTATCTTTGTATTCTTGGTCCTGGACTAACTCTGCTTTGGCTTTAGTCAGATGCTGCTAAAGAAGATATAAAGGTTTCCACTCTGCAGAATTAGGTCGTTGTCCTCTATTAAAACTTACTTTTGCAGATTGTGTTTCAGTGTTAGCCTTCTCAAAGCTAGTTTCTTGAATCATGGATTCAAATTTACACAAACTCTCTTGTCAGCTGAAAGCTCTTCTTGTCTTTTCTAACGTGCTGATTTTAAAATGTGGGGTTTGTGTGGGTTACTAGGGAATTTTTTTGCATAAGCTGCTTCAGGACAAATGGATGAGAGTGCTAATTTAACATCAATGTCCCCATCAAAAGCCCTTACTCGGTTAGAATACAGGGGCCTGCAGTTCATGTTCTCCTTCTGTCACACATTATTGCCAAAGGTTTCTATTTTGCTCCTAATTGTTGTACTACAAACTCTGAAGACAGTTTATCATTTTTTAAATCTCTTGACAGTCTGTATCTTCACCCCAACACTTAGTCTTAGTTTTCCATTGTAAAACATTTTGTTAAATACCTTTTTAATCTAAAAGGATTATTAGTATTTCTGGATTTCCTTACAGCTTTCTCTGTAATGCAGCTCAAACAAAATATTTTAACTATGTATACAAAACTATTGCAGAGTTGTAAATATGACCAAGGAAGAGTCAGCTTCGTAAGTACAAGTGTGTTGTCAGTTTGGCTTTTGGAAGTTTTTTCTTTAATGCTGACATAAAAACTTCATGTACAAACAATAAGGCAGCAACATAATTTTCACAGAAGATAATACCATTTTCTAGTTCAGGTATACTACTGTTAGTATATTTCATTCTGAGTTCTTAGGGTGGATTTTTGCCCTTGGGTCTGAGAAGCATTTTTGTTCTTGCGAACTGGAAGCATTTTCCTGTGGTTAAGTAAATTTCTGTGGTTAAAACATCCTTCAGGATAAATTTTTGAAAATGAAAGGAATATTTTGTCAAATTCCGAAGTTATAAGTTAGAATTTATAACTTAGTTCAATAATGTAAACAACTGTTTCATAATTTATTTGTCATATTAAAATCCGATTTTTTAGTTAAAAAACCTTCTAGCTCTAAATCAAAATACTAAAAATAGATTTGTCAGTTATTACAGTGTTTCTGGTGTCATTATCTGTTACCTTTTCACTGACCATGTATAAAATAGAATGAAATCTTTGCCTCCATTTTTTTGAGCTTGCAGTTCATGTCTATGTCTGAAATCCTTATATGAGTCAAGAAACTTAAACCTGACCCACATCCACTAGTGCTGCACCTGTTTACCCTCACCTGGAAGCATTCTCTTGTATTCTGATATTTATGTCTCCAGCCTGCCCACTAGCACCATATTATATTTAATATGTAAAGTAAATAACCCAGGCAAACTCCAGGAAGTAACATAGTGGGAGAGAGGAGAGTCTAAACTCACCAACATAAGCACTGCAGCTGCTACTGCCTTTCCAGTTTTGAGCATACAGGCTCATTCACTAGTTCTTCTTCCAATTCTGAATATCTTTTTTTCCCTGAAGTTCTTTCAGGTGTGAAGATCTTCCTTGAGATTTTAGTTTTTTTTGTTTTGGTGGGTGATGTGGTTCTGGTTTTTTTGTTTATTTGGGTTGGTTTTGGGTTTTATGTGGTTGTTCTTTTGACTTGTTGCTTTTTAAAAAGTGAGTAATGCTAGGAAAATGCATTCTGTATGAGATCTGACAATGTCCTGCACAAACACAGGCCAGTTTCCTCAAAAGAAGGTGTAGTGTACACAGGAGTGAGGCGACACTGGAAGAAAAACAAGAATTCTGGAAATAAATGTTTGATACTTCCAGGACACAGTACCAATCTTAAAATGTCTCCATATTTCCAGTATTCCTTGGTTCATCTTTTGCTTAATGGAACATTCTGTGAGCCATCACATTTTTTTGGTCACTTAGAGAACAATTAAAGTTATGTTGCAATGGAATGAAGTACTAAGTCATGAGACTGATGAATGTAATGCTGACACAACTTACTGAGAAGTCACAACATACCATACTGCTAATACATAATAATAATGTCTTCATTAGGAATCATCAATTCTATACTGTACTTCACAATATTAACATTTCAGTCCTGTGAGAGCAGAATAAATAAATTGCATTATATTGCAAATACAGGTTGATCAACTGCAAATCACGTCTTGTCTTTTCCCCTTCACTATATTACACAAAATGTCTCCTGTCTCTGGCTGAGGATCATGATTAAGATACAGACGCAGCAAATAAAAAACTACACCTGCTCTTTCCAGTGCTTTGACGCTGACTTTGACATTAGATGTTTATTAAAACAGCCCTTAAATTGTGCAAATTCTATGCTAATGTCACCTGTAACATTATTTGTAAAATATAAAAATAAACCCATAATTTTCCAAGATGAGCTGTGTAGTGTTTAAGAATGCTTTTAATGTTGCTGGATTTGTTTTCTTTCTAATAATTAGATGGCATGAACACAGAAAAAATTATTGAGTGCATCCACAGACAATTTCAAGACATAAACTGATCACCAGCTGGAAGAATGAAGAAATTTATCCCCGTAGTATATTTTTACAAAATTGGGTACATAACAGAGGCTTTTTTATCACCTCCAAAGAATTTGGCATTGCCCTCTGGTAGAGATAAGGTCAACTGGAAGGACCTACTGTCTTCTTCTGCTGTAGCATTTGCTGTGTGCATCTGCTAATGAGTTATGGGATGCAAAAGTATCTTCTCTAGCAAAATGGCCATCACTCTGCCCTCTAATGCAAGTTGCTAATGGTGCAGGACCCATGGACCAAGTTTTCCTGTTGTGCATTAGCCCATGTTATTTCCCTCCAGTTCAGAGAAAATGCAACAATATTCATCTCATCTCCTAGAGCACTTCTAGACCTTTAAGTGCTATCAGGTAAGATTAGAGGGTGTGGCCTTCTAATTTAGTGATTTATTTTGGCTCTTTTTTTTTTTTAATTATTTTAAAAAATTAGCAGACTAAGTATGAAAATAAGTGCGGAAGCAAGGGTGGAGTTGATATGACATAGACATCTCACATAAATGCACCAGTTCAGAGAGGAGATCCCAAAACAGAATATTGGATTCAGATTTAGATCAGTATCTGGAACACAGAACTCTAACAAGAAAGAGTCAAAGACGTTCTACAGGTTGCCTAAGTTCACATGAACAAAGGATTTTCTAGACCTAAGCTGTGGTTCTTAGTCACCTATGAAATGATCTCATAATTCAGAGGACTCAGAGAAAGTTTGCAGTTTGACTATTTCTATATGATGTCAAAATCCAATGCTGTTCAGGTTAATGAGGAACTTCTAGAAGCTTTTTTACGTAAGAAGTAACTAGCATCTCTCTGTAAGGGATGTGTTTGGGTGGGGTAGTTCACTGCTGTATAAAAAGCTCTGAGCCTGTTAAGGTTCTAGGAGAAATAAAGGACTATTACAGTGCATCTTTGCAAGGATAATTAACCTAGACTATGCTATACTGATATCCAAGCTAGTGTATTCATATCTTGCCTGTCATCAAGAAGCAACATGAGGATTATGGCCTAGAACTATAATAAAATTGTGTTTCGACACAATGTAAATTGACAGTCCTTATGTTAGAAGATAGGCTATCGCGACTTGGAGGATAACTTTGTTATGTATTTGGAATTAATACTTCAGTGCTTTTATTTTTTACTCCAAGTTTAAGCAGGTTTAAAAAATTGTGGAGGAAGCCTTGTTATCATTGTTTTGTTGTTTTTCTTTATCTCATGTCTTTTTTCATGTGGAGTAAAATATAAAACAATGTGAAAAAGGTTATTGCTCTGTTCTGAGGGTTTTAGAAATTCTGTTCTGATGTGCTATACTTGGGAGAAGTTTTAATTAACTCTGTTCTTGAAGGTCCTCTGTGTTGTCTTATTCAGACTTCCCTTGAAACCATAGCATTTGCTGCCCCAGGTAGTTTATACTTCAGAATAAGGGATACTTTTGTTTTTATTGCTGCAGAGGAGCACAATGTGAATTTTTAAAGGGACCTACTTGCTGTCTCCCTTTTCTTACCCTGGGTTTCAGGGAAAGAGAAGGTGACAGGAGTAAAAACAAGTTCAGAAGAAAAATAGAGTAGCCATCAATCAAGTAATATCTCCAGCTATCTCCTAAGGGTAAAACTGGTGTGGTTCTGTTATAATTCATTTCAGTAAGGGCTGGCATAAAAAGAGGCTAAAAAGAGACTAGAAGACAGGAGAGAGGCAGGGAGAGAAAGAGGGGGAGAGAGGTTTAATCAGACTGACTGACAAAGTTAATATATATTCTCTATGAAAGAGGAGTCTCCAGGGTCATGGTTTCAGTGTTGAACAAGAACTCCAGAAAGTTTAGAGAGCTGGATTGAGTCAGAATTGATTTTTCTCTGTTTACTACATTCCCCAGGTGAAAAGTTAATGAACCAAGGCTAAAGCATAAAAAAGGGATAGGTTACTTGGAAGGGTGTGATAAAAATATCATCCAGGTAAATCAGGGATGAACTTTCTTGCTCCAGAGTAGGCACCTTACTAACCACAAATAAAGAGAAAGGAAAAATGTACTGACAAAGCAGAGCATGCTCTGTGATTATATGCTATTCCAGCCAGAAAGTACATGGCAATCTCAAACAGTGCAAGTGCATACAGATACGTCTTTACCTGCAGATGAGCAGGTGTTTGACTGTAGCTTTTGACAGGTCCATGGAGCCTGAGGAAAAGGAGTTAGCATCAGAATTGCAATTACTATCAAGAAATGCCAGAAGTCAGAAGTCCGGTCTGTTAATTGGGATTGAAAGTGAGATATTCGGGGCTCGGAGCCTCGCTAGCCCTGTGAGATTTGTCTCAGTGATAGAATGTTGCCTCTGACCACTGACTCTTCTCGACTCCCCTCGACAGAGACACTGCATGAAAAGACACATGTTTGTTGGTGGCAGGCAATTCATATTTTCTCCTCTCAGTATTAAGCAGGAAGCAAGGCTTGGATGTACTCTGCTTCACATCCTGGTTGTGGAGCCTTTTCTTGTTCTTTTTCCAGCAAAGAAAATGTAACAAGATCAGCTGACTCCTTTTACTGTCTCATCCTTTGGTCACAAAACATCAAGAGCAATATTTTATCTTTTTTTTGGATCCAGGAAGAGTGAAGAAATCAGTGCCGTTTGGTTAGAACTGAAAGGGGTTATCTTGGATGCTGAAGATACGCTCTGAAAAAGTTGCTGACAAGAGCATAAAAATATTTTTCCAAGTTTCGTTTTTTCTTCTACAGAATTTTTTGAGGTATTGAAGAACATGTTGCTGGACAAAATTTTCATAAGCAGAGTCAAAATGAGAGAATATGAGCAGCTCAGGCTCTGCCCCAGCTCATGTTGAATTATACTAGTGGATTAAGTGATTAAAAAGAGACACAGCCTCCATAGCCTGGTGGTTTAGACATTTATGCATGATATTAAGCTCAGAGTATTGAGATTTTAGTATGGGTTTGACTAAGGTTTATCTGTCTGTCTCTCGCATTTTTCTGAAAAACTTCAGCAGATTCACTTTCACGCTTGGGCTAGACAATCTATTTCTTCTCCTCAAAATCCTAAAATTATTCTTTGGATAAAAAAAATGTTTCCCCTTGAATTTTAGATTCCTTCAAATTTAAAAAAAAAGTCCAATGTTAAGATTTTTACCTCAAACTATGACAGAAGAGATACTTAAAATAAATCTTAAGTATTTCTACTGCTATATCTGGTATTCATATTCCTTTGACTTTTCACTGGCAAGTGCAGTTCATGTAAAATGGCTTTAGGATACCCATCAAAGCTTCAGGAATCAGTTACAGAAAAATGATGACGCTTCTTAGAATAGGATAGAATAAGATGAAACATTGGGGCTCTAATGCTGATATCTTTGCCCACATAAAATACAACAGGTCAGCACCATAGTTTGGCCATTAGAAGCCCAGTGTAGGAATTAAGAAATACATTGGAATATGTAACAAAATATTAAATCTGCCAGTTCTCTGAGCTCTCAGATTACAGAGCAATGGCAAAAACTGTCACACAGAGCCAGCTATATACATCAGGACTTTTGGCCTTTGATGGAAAGCAGACAAAAGTTAGACCTACAGAAAATATTCTGCCCTCAAAGAAAAGTACAAAGGTCTCCCATAATTTGATTTTTTTAAAATTTTTTTTTGTATATATTTTGAAGTTCAGTAAAAGTAATATCTGCAAAATCACCCATGAAGGCTTACAATGGAAAGCTCATCTGCCAGTAGTTTTGTCTAACCCTGCACGTAACACACAATATGTAACACATAACATGTAACGCACATGTAACACAGAGGATAGTCAGAGAACGCTGGCCTTTTTTTAAACTAACCAAACACAATTTTTAAAAATAATTTTTAAGTCTGTATTGTGACAGTTTGTTTTATGATGTCATGCCTGGGCAATTGCAGAGCCATAATTGCATAGCTATGACTCATTGCAAACCAATCAGTGCAGTCAGTTTCCTAATGCTATTTTGTACTATAACATCGTTATTGTAAAGGCAGGAATTCTTTAATCATCAAATTGAATGACTGCCAAGAGCTCATTTTATTGACCATTAAACATGCTTCTGTTTAGAAGAAATGCTACAACACCCCTGTTTCCAAGAGCAGATTTTTTTATGCAGTGTTTTTTCATAGGACAATCTGAAACCAAATGATAGGTCATAACAGTGTTTATGATCTGTACATGTACAAGACACTAAAAAATGAAGATCCTAATCTAAACTGTGTTATGTTCTCAAGTAAAGCTTATTTTTGGGGAAAAGTATTGTGTCATATCCCAAGCAAGGAAACAACAACATGCATATTTACATTGCGAAACACTAGAATTTCTCAAAGATGACTATTTCAAATTTTAAAAGTAATATCTGCACCTGAACACTGCTGCTGTATATCTTTTGATGTTTGGCACCTCTTTCCAATCAAATATAATTTCAGTAAGACCCCAGTTTTAGAAAATTAAATGGGAAGTGATAAATCTGATGCTGAATTGTGGGAACAATTGTTAATGATGATATTACAGTTTTCTCTCACTGTCAAAGAATTCCATGGGAGGCACGGCGTGATGTTGCTTTATTCAAAGAATAATTTTCCATCCTGTTGGAATGAGGTATCTTCTTGGTACATGCTTCAATGATCTGAAAATTGAGATGAAGTCAAAATATATAGAAAGCCATGCTCTGTTTAGTGGCAGAACGGTGGGTGGATTTCCAATTTTTGGAAAATCTGTACAAAACCTTATGCCAGTACCTAAATATTTCTACAGTTGCAACTTCTGAGAACACTTGTGGACCCATTCAGGAAAAATTACCCTATTTAGAAATATACATTCTCTTTGGACAGTAACATCATGAAAAAATATGCAATTATGTTACCTTTTATCTTTAAACACACAGCAAGTCTAGAGTCTATAGGAATAATCTCACTGCATTGACCTGTCAATACCAGCTAATGATTTCCTACTGTTTGCTCCTTTCCTTTCTAAGTTTACCAAGGAAAGTGTGCAGAGAGTAAAACTAAAATAAAGACTTTTGCTAAGGCAGTAAAAATACTGAATACTCCTTTGCAACTCCATAAACATCAGTAGAATCATTATGATATTTGTCACTAAATAACCAGTTCAATCAATGATAAAGAAAGGGGAAACAGTGCAGTCGACTAATATACTTAAAAAAGGATGTGTTTATACAACAAAACAAATTTGATTATGTGAGTCTGTAAATAAGCAGAGGTTTTGTTCTCTTAGCAGTTAGCAAGCTGATACATCCTTTTTAACTGTCATGAAAAGTAAAATAGGTTTTATTAGCAGTAAGGAAATACAAGACTTACCAAGCAAAAAAGAAAACAGCACTTGCATGCTGGGAAAGAAGGGAAAGGAGAGAATAAGACATGGCAAAAGAAAGGGTGTATCTGCGGCATAGCTGTACTGACAAACGCATCCAGAGTTTAATGCAAGTGTGTCACACAACGACAAACCAAGAAACAGGTCCAGAGCTTTCCAGTGAGTGAACCAGCTAGTCATTTGGAATGAAAGTATCAGTTCAAAATCAAGTTGGTTAACAGACTTGGCCAGCTCATCCTGCAGATTAGGTGCTATCTATATTATGTATTACTAGTATTTATGGACCAGCAAATCACTGTTGAAGTCACTAGATGATGCTGGATGTGGGTTTTTGTTTGATTTCCTTTGAGTGAATGCAGGCATCTCCATGGTAGAGTACCTGGTACCTTAGACCATTTCTCTTTCTTATTTCCCCAGGAAATAAGGCATAAAGAGAATAATGATTTGGATCTTGGTAAATAAGACAGTACTGGTTTCTAAACCATCTAGAGGCTGTCCTAAAAGCTAAAATCAGGGTCCTTTTATAAATGAACCCAAAAGGATTCATCTCTCTTAGCTGAACATACCCTGTGTCTTGGCATCCCAGTACTTTGTATCCCAGCAGAGAACTGTCACTAGACTGCCTGAATGCAGATGAAGAGCTTGGTCATCAGATATAAGTTATAGAGCATGCTAGGTTACCCAGAGCATTAAAAGAATCTGTTCAAGCCAGTTCAATAGTATTTTGATATATGGCATCCAATATTCTGTAATTTCACCCATATGAACTTGGGAAAACACAATTCCAGATAAAGATATATTGAAAAGCAATTGTGTCACATCAGTGGCTGTACCACAGGGTGTATCACTGAGTTAGGACTAACTAAACTTTCTATCCTCTTAGCACTGCTGATGTGATCATGCTCTCTCCTTGCCTTCTAAGCCCACCGAGAGCCGGCAGTTGCACACAAATGAAACTGCAGATATACACTGAAATATCCAAAGGAACATTTTCTCAAATGAGGAAAGGATATTGTCACATTACAGAGTGAAGCAGATGCTGAATGAGCAGTAAGGACAAGTATTGCATGCCTCTACTTCTTGCAGCATTTGTCACTGCTAACTTTTTGTGAAAGGCACCAATAAAGGAATGGGATATTGCCAATATTCTTAGAATAAAGTTTTTTATTAGCATACAAACAATCTGACAAGTAAAATATGGCAGGGAGACAAGAATTTGTGAGAGACTTGTCTTAAAGAAAGAAATTATCCATGTTCTGCCAGAAGAATTGAATAAGGAGGTTGGCTTGTGTTTTGCTAGCTGTTGTTTAGTTACAACTGTTTGTCTGAAGCTTTTATTACAAGTGATAATTGATCAGAAGGAAAGAGAATGACAGCCAAGTGATGAACAGTCAACTGAGTCAAAATTAAATAGTTGAGGAACAACTAGTCAGAGATCTCAGTGTCCAAGCATCTCTAGCCACAGAAACCAGAGAACACCAGATTTTAACAGAAAAGTTTTTTTAGAGGAAAGATTTTTCCTCCCCCTTTAAAAAACTGTCTTCAGAAACAAAAACAGACATGACTACTGTGAGAAGCCTGAGTGCAGTCATGGGCAAGCTTGCCTCGAACAGCCCAGCAAGCCTCTCTGAGGCCCTAGACCTGAGGCTCCATTCAGGCTTGGATAGGAGCACCCACACCTGTCCTGAGATGTGTTCCCTGCTGTTCCTGACTTGCCTTGTGGTTTTCTAGTTTGATCTTGAGTCAGACTTGTCACCTATCATTTGTATGATAATTACAGGGTGTTATACAGACCCTGTCACTGACAAAACTTTGACAAGGGTTCTGCCTATGTTGGGGGTCACCCCCAGCTCCCATCTCAGGCCTCCACATGAGTCTTTCCCACTCTCACTGCTCTTGGTAACTGCTGAGGCAGGAGAGGATGCAAGGAGAGTGAATCCCATCTTCTTTTTCGTCCTCCTACCAAAAAATCTCATGCTGCAGCAGTTGTGTGTATGTTTACACTAGAGCAGGTACATGGTGGAACACGTTTGTGTACAAAGTACTGTGTGGTCGAGTTTGTGGTGGACAATGGCCAGAAGAAACAAGAACTACACCTGGAAGCAATGATGAAGTATGCATGTGGACCTTAGGACATCATGAATACAGCACAGAAAACTCCAGACGTTGAAGGCAGTTCCTGGAACAAAGGCAGGAACAAACCAGTTAGTAGGTGCTTTTAAAAGAAGGAAAAGATAAAGGGATATAGCAGAAACTGCCCTAAAACCAGAACAAATCTGATTTTATAAATGAGCACTTTCAAGAAAACAAAAACTCCACATGACTAATGGGGCCAGAAGGAAGACTGCAGAGAAACACTTCAGACTGACTTCAACAGCAAGAAAATGCTGAGGCATTTGGCTGAAAACTCTGTGCTTAACAGGTGCATCCACAGAGCAAATCCAGGAAGGAAAGTTGTGAAAATTATGTGCATACATGCAGACAGGGGTCTGGAAAAATTGCAGAAGTACACTAGTCAAACATCAAAATGCACGAACATTGTCACCCTATTCCTAGCAGGACTAATTAAAGCCAGCATTATCAATGATGAAATGCTTCCTATAATATTCCAGCCCCTTAGAAAGACAGCTTCCAACACCTTTTGTCCTCCCAGAATGGTTGGTTACATTTTCAACCAATGTCATCCAACCATCCCATGATATTTCTAATAAGTGAGGTGAGGTTGTCTTTATCTACTTTACATATCTTTTGCCAAGGTTTTGATTTTACTTTTGAGTCTTGTATGGACTTAAAATTATGTACTCTCTTTTGCATATTCAGATAAATATTTTCAGAAGTTAACATCTTCATTGAATTCATGGAGATCTAAGGAGAAATGGATCACATCAAGGGACCTGTCAACAAAGTTTACAACAAATCAAAACACAAGCCTACAGAAATGCCACCTCCAGCGCAGTATCTCAGAGCACTCACAGTGTAGATGGTTTCCTATTACAGGAATTGCATTCTAGTATAGTTTCGAAATGTTATACTGTAAGGATAGAGTAAAAGACTTTGTTAATGACCACTAACAGACAGAAAAACTCTATTTCATATGGTAATAACCCTGAAATTATAAAGAATTTTGTGACAACACTACCAGAAAACAAATAGGGCTCACATACTCCTTATTAATTTTTTTCTAAATTCTATCTATAAAATGTTTAAAATTAACAAAAATTTGCATTTTAAGAGAGAAGAAGATCTAAAATTACTAAATTGTTAATTCAGTTTTCCTAATTATAGCAAACCATTTCAAGACATAATCCGGTGATTTTTAATAAATTTCTACAGGCTGTTAAACAAAAAAAAAATGAAGACCTTATTTAGCCACAGTTGCACAGTTATGTAAACATAAATGGCTACCTAAAGCTGCACACAAGCTGGAAGAATCATTATCCAGACATTCAACTTTAACATGAAAATACTGTTTAACATTTTATTTTAGGAAAGGCCAGATTAAAACCAGAAATTCAGGCTTTCTGAATTCCTGTTAAGCAACATTTAGAAAGTCAGTGTGTCCTTCTCTTTCACATCCACAAACTGAAGCTCGGCTTTCTCTCTACCAGTAATGCCAGCTGTTGCCATCTCATTCCTCCTCTGTAGCTTCCCCACAGTCTGCATGGCAAGAATCAGGAACTTTTCTTCTGTGGTATCCCATTATAAAGTTTCAGACTTCACCAATAACCCAAAGGCTGTTTTCTCTCTAACTTGCTCTTCTGCAGCCAGGACAGCCTGTCAGGATGCTTTTCAGCAGGGTGAGCAGCGTCTCTGCCTGCCAGAAAAGCCACCATTGAAAATGGACCCTACATCTGTCCCTGCTGTTTGTGGTTGGCAGTCAGAAGCCAATAGTGACGGTTCTGCTACCAAGCTGGAGAAAGAACCAACATTTTCCTGTTTGGCGTCTCAAAGGTCTGTTCTGATCTTTACTCATGTTAATTAAAATATGTTTTAGTTACATTTAAAACCCTTCAAAATAAGTACATTTGACACCAAACACACATAATTTGTAAAATGGTAATATTTTTTGTTTATCAACAGTGCTGTCTGAGTTGGTTTTTGGGAGAAACAAAGGAACTTTTAGAAGCCTTCAGCAATCTTTAAGGCTTATATGTACCTTGTAACAGTAGCTTTCTAACCTTTTTACTTATACTGTATCTATGCTCAGCCTGACACACAATTTCATGGGAGTTGGGCGGAAGGAATGTTCAACTACCCCAGTGTTACCAAATAACACAATAAGACAGTCAAGAATTAGTAGGGAAGACAATAATTCAGACTTCTCTTTTTACACTCTTTCTGTGCCCTACTGAACTTCATCACTCCTGTCCCCTTCCTCAGAAGTCATTTGTAGCTCATTGTCAGATTTCAGGGCAGAGCTCAAGCTAAATTCAATGTTTTTTATGATGTTCACTATTTATTAACTGGATCTCTTTTCAGTTAAGAAAACTTAATTCAGGGAGATTCCTTTTGCCTTCTCCCTCTTTTCCTCTTGTCTTCTTTTCCAAGCAAATAACCTCTATCTGCTTTTCTAAATCTACTCAGGCAGCTGAGACACTTGAACCTTCTTTTTGCCATCCTGTGGAAGTGTCTAATGACCTCTGGGTTAGACAAATCAGAAAAGGAAAATATGAAAAACTCTGTGTGACAACTGAAGACTTGGGTCTAAAAAAACAATTACTCAAAGATAATTGTCCTGTCTGTTTATATATAAACCTCTGTCATTCTGAATGTCTTTTAAAGTTTTGGGTAACTACACCTTTCTCCGCTGTATAGATGAAACTGCAAAGTTTGATTCAATGATTTCTTCTTTTATTTAGACAGGAGAAAAACTGGAGAAAAAAACCCAAACCTCCTTTGCATTTTAATTACCCGAACCCATGAGATAAAACTCAGACAATTAACCTTCTAAACCATTTATAGATACAACAGAGTTTTTGACACAGTTTGTAATATATTCATGTTGTTTGCAGAGTAGTTCTGTGTTTACAGAGATCTTTTCATTTTCTTTAAAAAGCTTAGTAATCAAACAACTCACCCTCAAAGTCCTAACAAAAATCAATGTAGTAACACTTAATATGAATTAGGAAAAAACATGATGAGATATGGCAGGAGAAGAGAAATACTACCCTGAGAGTAGAGGCCTCCATTATATTCTTCAGAGAGCAGATCAGTGTGTTTTTGATGCAAACACAATACTTAGGTACAAAGGCATAAGTCCTGCAATTGACTTTGCATAGACAGATTCAGCTTTCCTCTTGAGGCATCATTGATTTCAATTGACTGCCACGTGGAGTCAGTTGCAGAATCAGAGTCTCTGGTAATGACCACACGAAAAGGGCCTAAGTCCTTGCTCATTAAACTCAGTATGAGATTTTTCAGTTGATTTTAAATCTGAGTCTAAACACAGATAGATAAGAAATTGTAAGTAGTTTGAATGCACTTCTGAATTAAAAGACTTTCTTTCAGCCATTGCATATTAACATTAAACACAGCAGCACACATCCTTTAAAAATTCATTCATCTATGTGATCGGAAAGTAAATAAAAAGGAATGCAAGAAAAGCTTACATCCTGACTGCTTGAATTAACCTAGAAAAGAGGGACGGTTTTATTTTTTCCTGAATTTTTATAGCATTAAAGCTCTTCTATTATTGCGGTTATGTGCAGTGCATCACACCTTTAAATGTCCACTCATACTCATTGATACTTTTGTATATGTACAGTATAACTAATTGTGAATTAAAGTCAGTCAATGCAACTGAAACTATTATAGGCTCTCTTTTGGATTTAAATGTTCCACCACTGAACAATTGCAATTAAATGCAATTAAATTTTCTGTTTAGGCTGTATTTCTTGACACTATCATTTTTATGGTTTTACAGTGGGAGAGAAAAATACAATATAATCCCCAAATTTCCTCACATATTTTAATTTTATGTCACTTTCACAGTAAGGAACACTGGTGACAACACTTTCTTTAACAAGAATTAAGAGACTTTTTCTGTGTTTCTTATCTTATCTTGCATGCATTAATATCTGCTCTCGGTGAACCTGGGTTCATCAGAAGACCTATACATTTCAAAAGCTTATTAACAGAAATCCTTTCCTTTGACTAAGCAAAACAGATAACTTTTTGAAAGCTAAGAACAATAACAGAGATAGAAAAAATATGGAAAATATTTCTGTGTCTTTTGTTAATACAATTTAATTTTTCATTCTTATGTTTGTAAATTGCCTAAGTTTTAAGACACTTGAGGCAAGACCATTACCTTTACCTACATTTACTCCATGCAAAAAATACAAGAGATACATCAGTAAATAAAAATAATACAGTAAATGTGGAATTTCCATACTGACTATTTTAAGATTACTGTATTCCAGAACTCTTACTGCCTCTTTTACCACTCAGACTGCTCTTAAAGAGAAGTAATGACTTTTCCTTTCAGTAGATAGGCCAAAATATAAAATGAATGGATCTATATACTAGTAAGCACATTTAAAATAGTATTTGAAGGCATCATCTACAATGGACAATAGCCAGAGGTGAAGCACTGTCGTTCATTCAAGAATGTAACTGACCCTGCCTGACACAGAAATTGACCAAACCTTCCAATGCCCCAGTCTTGTTTCTCTTCATTTTTCAAAATACTTGCAGTCAAATTTCTCATGCTGTACTTCTACTCAAACTAACTATTTTGGAAGATGTTCCAGAACCAGGTGAGCTATTTTTTTTGAATATTGTGATGTGTGTTATCTTTCATTAAATCCAGATATTCTTTTTTCAGCTCTGAATAACTGCTGCTAATTGGCTGATTTTCCAAAATGTGATTTTGCTCAAATGTATTCTAAGAACTTTTTGTCATAACCTGGAAAATCCATGCAGATTTGATCAGTTCTTATGTTTCTGGTAAATTTCAGTTTTATACGTTCTTACTGGAGGTGTTTTCAATTTTAATCACTGTACACCCCTGACAAAAATTATTCTTCTTTATCAGGTCTCTGTTGGTATTGAGATTGTGCATGCCTGATAGTAAGAGAGCAACCAGCCAGGTGTCCTGAAGCAAGGATTGAGAGCCCAGAGGGAAAGTTGAGCCAGGCTGGGTGAGAGTGAGGAAAGGAGGAGACCAAAACAAGAACCCAAGTGTACCCCCCGGGAAGTTCTATCCCATGCAATGACATAGCAACTCTTATAGAAAACTGTTATGAAGTAGGTAAAACCTGACTTTTTATGAACCTCAATCAAGCACTAACCTCTGTTGAGCTTGAGTCTTTCTCTCATTTCACCAAATAATCTATTTTCATTAAATTTATAAGATCTTAACACCTCTGAGGGCTTTTCCTGGTGAAGTTCAGTTGAGATTAGTCCTGCTATTATGAAAAGGGCAATAACATGGTGAACAAATAAGCCTCATCTCCTTGTAAGTTGTAGGAGGGTTACTAAGCCCAACCACACAGAGGACAAAATTAATGATGCATTGGGCCCCTGGATTCCAGTAGTTTCAAAAAAAATTAAATTCTTGATTTTTCAATTTGAGTAATGCTTAATGCAGCTCTTGTTTATGCTGCATTTGTAATACACCATCATTGTGAAGTTTGAATGTATTAGCCAGATCAAAATGAACAATTATTCAATTATTGTCAGTGGCACATATCAAACTCCTCCAACTACTAATCTCAGATGGAACAGACACAGGCCAGCCTTCTTAAGCCATCCCTCATGTTTTGCAGTGGAAGTCACCATTTCTTTGCTGCCTTTATTGCATGCAATATGCTCTTGGAGAGGCAGATTGCAAATACCACATGAAAAATATTTGCTGTATATTTTCACTTACAATTGAACTCTCTGGAGGATAAGAGCTGTGAGATCAAGCAAACTGAAAGAAGTCATAAAAATGGTGTCACACATCAACACCCTGGTAATACAAGAATGTTGTCAAAGCTGGGTGCAACTGCAATATCAATGGGGAGAAGGGAGGCTGAGGGGTGGCACAGCTGGTACACACAATTCAAAATATGGTCCACAGAGCCTGGGCTAGCATAGGTTATTTCTTTATGCCCTGCCATATAAATCTGGCTTGTTCTTGTGCTTCTGTCTCTGAGAATCAGACTAGGAAACCCAGTGAACTCCTTTAGATGAGGATAAAAAGTACTGTTTAAAAAACACGTCAAGGAAAATTAAAAAAGGGATTTGTCCACATCTCTAAAGCCCCAAGTTGGACTGAGGAAACTAGAAATGCCTTATCTGGAAAAGGTGAGATATATTTTACCACAAAACAAAGATATATTCTTGGCTTATGGTGGTAAAATATGTACATTACGATGCCTTTGCAAACCATTTTAAGATATACATATATATATATATACAGGTATTGGTAAAGAGATAACTATGTAGTTATATAAATGTAAACTCTTCTAGATGAAGTTTGAGGGGAAGAAAAACTGGAGTATGGCTTTAAAGGATTTATAGAGATGATTTTCATGAAATATTTGTTCTGTATACTAGTGAGCAGCTGTAGTCCACCTCCAGTATTATTAGCTCTGACCGTTTATCAGCATCTAGACTACACAATCAACAAAAATAACCAGAGATTATTGACATGAATACCAAGACACTGTTATCAAAAACAGAGCAGACGTTTGCCTATTTTTTAAAGGATTCTGCATTCATATTTTAAAGGCAGATCTGTTTATTTTTTTGTAAAACAAACATGAGAAGTAACAAATATAATTGCAACTCTGAAGAACTCTTTCTGCTACTTCAAGACATTGTGCTTGTATTGAAAGAGCAGATTTATTACTAAGCAAAAAAATTGGAGAATGAAACTCTGGAGATTATATAAATTCCACATTTATCCCCTCTTCAAGAACAAACAAATGTCAGGTGTCAGCTACCCTATTCTCATTCATTAGCTCTTGGGGTTCAGAATAGAACGGACTTCAGAAAAGGACAGTTAGGAAATGAGTATTGACAAAATGTAATTTTAGCCTAGTATAGCTAATCTCTTTAGGCCCTGTCTATAGTCAGCAGAGTAAGATAGTCTCCTATAGAGGATGATTCAGAGCAGAAACCTAATTTAGTTTGTCTGACTCACTCTCCTCAGAATGAATCAGCAGGCACTCTTGACCAACATTATGCTTGAAAATTGAAAATGCCTTTCCTCTACCTGAGCACATGTGACGCACTATTCCCAAACAGAAAGAAATTTATATCCTCTACAGTACATACTGTAACTCATTTAAAATCATCTTTTCCTGTGGAAAACACTAGAAAGGAAAAATGATTAAGAAATAAACAGAAGAACAAGACAAAATGTAAGACTGTTAAATAGCCAGTCAAAGCAGCCTAGGTCCTTCTGGCCACAGTTAGAGTAGGAAAAATGTGATCAAGTATAAACTTGTTATGTGTTTAAATTACAGGGTCTATTGAATGTGAACAGGTAACATCCTTAATCAATAGAATACTTTTGCATGGAAAAGCTCTAAGTTCCTTTGTGGACTTAGGCAGTGCTTGGTATGACTTAGCTTGGCTAGAAGATGAAGCTACTTAAGAATGTTAATTTCAAGTAGAAAAAAAAATCAGTTGTATAAAACATCTTGGCAGGAGCAAAGGTGACAGAGAAAAAAATACCCACAGTTATCCACTTTCCTTATCATCATGTTCATACCTTTTTTTTCCAGCAGAAGGAAGGGATAGAGATATTCATGAAGTATATGAAAAGGTAAGAGTTACTAAGATTATATTACAAATTTTAAGGCTTTAATGTTTCACATTTTCATCAACCAAATATGAAAATGACATGTTAATTAGAACTGGTGACCTTGGGAAAACTCAATTGAGTAGGCAGATTTCTCTCAAAGAAAGAAAATAGTCTCCAAGTTGGCTAGAGTTGTAATAACAGAATACAAACTTATCTGAGAACTCATTTCTGCAGTTTTTCCAATATCTATCATTATATATTCAAAAGAGGAATTCCCTTTAAATATTTAATATTAATAACATGTATAAACATTTTCATTTTCTTATGTTTTAGAGAAGACATTAGCATTTACTCACAACATTTCCTTCAGAATTGTTTTAAAGAGTGCCTCAGGTCAGTTCATATGACAGCGTTGGAAATACTGATCTTAGGGAACATTTACAAAAATATTTTACCAACTAACTATAATCCTATTTGCCCAGATTACTGAGATTATAATGTATTTTACACCTGTAGAGTAGTGGTAACAGTCTGTTATGCTCCCTATATCTGAACTAGCTTTAGTTGCTGCTTTCTGGCTAGCAATAGCCTCAAGGTTCTAGGTAGACAACACTTAGAACTAAGCATTTTTTCACTTTATGCTGTGCACTTTGGCAACATAAGTACAATTCCCTGGCAGCAGCAGCTGCAATCTAGACACACTTGGAATAAGCACCACTTGGAAAAGGGTACAGAGTTATTTCAACATTTTTAAAAATGCTACCTTCTCTTCTTCAAATATGTCCTTTAATATCCAGCAGTCATTGCAAGTCATTTCAACACACATTTGTACACACATCAGTCACCTGTTATGGGTCCTCTGCTCTTTTCTCCACTCAGTTCTCTGTCACTGCCACAATATCATCCTCCAGGCAATGTGCTCAGCGTGAAACATGAGACATACCTTCTGGATTTATCTTATGGGGAGAGGGGAAGCACTGTAGGTCCACACTGCTGAATCACAATATTTCTATATATGCCTCATAGCATTTCATCAGGTGATGACATTGCATTTTTGCATCATGTAGTCACATTCTGATGCACGTTATCACACCACAGTGTTACATTTCAATGCAAATTCACCTCAGGAGGCCTGAAATAAAACAGTGGTGTTTCTAGATGTCCTGACACCCAGGAAACTGAAAAACTTAATAAAGAGCTTTAAAAATTCGGACTGCACTGCAAGTGTCACCAAGTTCATTGTCCTCTTAGCCAATATTATTTTATACAGTGAACAATTCAGCCAACAGCAAAGTATGAACTATTAGTTTAGGAAAAAATATTTTGTTTGTTTGCTTACTTTTGGCTCAACAGATGCCATAAGCCTAACAAAATAAACCAGACTAATGAGCAAACAGAAGTCAGTTTAAACACTTTGAATGGCTTTCTTACCATGAATCCATTATCTAACTAATGGTTTAATCTTTGTCCTACTTTAATGTGAGTTTTGGCATAAAATAATGATAGAGGCTTATTCCAAGTGTTTTGTTGAACTGATTCTTGATCAATTTATATTTGTTCCTAATGGGTTACCCTTGCAGAGGTGGTATAGACCAATTCCATTGCTGACAGAGAAGTGATGTCTCTGTGTTAGAAGACAGACAAGACTCCAAGGACCCTGGAAATGCATTAGTAAACCCCCAAAATGTATCTAGCCATGTGTTAAAAGAAGCTGAAGGAAAGCTACATCCATGCTCCCTGTATAGTATTTCCTTAAATGACCTTATTAAGCTGGTTTTTACACTAGATTTGCACAGGAACCTGAGATGGGAAGAGCTTCACTGAAACCATGGCCAGTTCATGGAAGGTTTTATGGAACCAAAAGTCCTTGAAGCTGCAGAAATATTGCTTTATTCATTAAAGCAGCCACACTGTAAGCTATGCACATTACACCTTCCTCACAAATGCAGAAATTGTTCCTGGTTTGGTCATAGATATCCTCTGCATAAATGTCACTCACTCCTCTCTGTACCTCATAGCATTACTACAACACAATGTAAGTGAAAAAGAGAGTGAGAGGTGTGATTTTTTTTTTTGTCTTAGTGTCTTTGTTCTGTAAAAAGAGGGTTATGGCAAATTTTTCCAAATAAAATCATTTGATTCTGGGAAAGTAACCACAGCTCTGTGCTAAATGGTTCTGTAATCTGGTGTTAATTAAGGGCTGTGTGACACAAGTGATCTGCAAGCGTGGATACTGACCAGCCCTGTAGATTTTTCGCTCTAAATTTCTCTGATACTAAGCACATCCAACAGACATTCAAGTTTAGCAGATGTTTTATTTTTTCTTGCAAACAGAGATTTAAAAGGACTATTTTCCTACAGTTTCAATGACTCCAGAAGCACTTAGTACTACATACACCAACATAGTTACCATTTACAGCCAGACACCAAAGGGAGTTTAAAGTTTTGGAAGATATTTATGCAAAGGAATTGAAAAAGACTATCAGATTTATGAGCTTACTCATCATAGGGCCTAAAAGAAATCCATCTCTTTTTATTAACAAACAAACAAGTAAATAAACAAAAAAACAAACAACCAAACAAATGAAAAACCAACAAAAAAACAAACAAACAAACAAAAACCCAAACCTGTTAAGAGGCAGGTTGTTGGAAAAGAAGTCAGCTTTGCAGTGACCAGTCCTGTTATGCAATCTTACCAGTAAGCAAGGCAAAAAACAAGCACGAGGTAAAGGTATTTTACTTTAAAATTTTACCCAACCTGTTTACACCTCTGGAAAAGAGAGCTGTATCACTTAGAATGCTCTCACACTTACTCTTTGGATTACACAGCTTTTGACATATGTTAAGGTCTATTTCTTCTCCATGGGATGTTTTATGAAAGTGTCAGAAACAGGTATTCAGGCACTGAGATTTTCATTAAAAATCTGTCATGCCCATATGTGCTTAAAATTAGAACAAAAATCGGAGTATATGTTATGAAGTTGAGAAAAAGTATGGAAGAAAGGAAAGACAGAAAATAAATATTCTCACTGGTGTGTTTGGTTTCCCTTTTAAGTGATCTAATCACCAAAACAAACCAGATGGTGATGAATACCCTTGGGGGACACTGTCTGTCAGCACAGAGACAGTCACAATTTACAACCAGATTATACATACAGTGATGACACAACTCACAGACCCTTGCTGACGGCAGTGTGGACAGGGCATACAAACTCCAGTTTGCAAAACTTAACTAACATTACCTGCTGGAGAAGCAGCATAATCTTTTGGAAAACCATAATCTTCAATTTTTCTGTTTGTTTGGAAACAGGAGCAGAAGATGGGATTCAGCAAGCGTATTTTAGTCTTACAACACCATCAATTCAACAGAAATCACTCTGGAACTCATTCCTTTTCCCACTTGCTTCTTCTCAGCAACACCCCCTCTTCCAAAGCTCCCACTACAACTATCTCTGGTTTATAAATTGTGTCAGAGTTCTTTTTTTTCCCTGAGTACCACAATTTAAATTAGCAGCTGCTGTTCTGATCCTATTCTGGACAAAGACTACATATTTGAAATAAAATCTAACAACATTTAAATGGTGGAATTAGCTTTATTGGCAACTCAAAAAACCAAACCAAACCAAACCAAACCCAACCACATGAGTTTGGATCTAAATGCTGTCTCCTGAAGATGCTAACATCTCCAAGTTGCACCTTGTTATTGATCTGACCACTGATCAGAAGATCAGATCTTCTTAATATCATAGGTCATTAAAAGCATGGTGAGCTAGCAGCACTGACATGGCACTCTGAGTCACAGAATAAGCTGAGTTGGAAGGAACCCATCAGGAGCATCAAGTCCAACTCCTGGCCTTGCACAGCACCACCCCCAAGAGTCACACCATGTGCCCAACAGTATTATCCAAACGCTTTGTGAACTGTCAGGTTTGGTGTTGTAGCCACTTCCCTCAGAAGCCTGTTCCAGTGACCAACCACCCGCTGGGGGAAAAACCTTTTCCTGATATCCAACCTAAATCTCTCCTGACACAATTTCAGGCCATTCCCTCAGGTCCTATCACTGGTTACCACAGAGAAGAGATCAAGTGCCACCCCTCCTCTTCCCTGATGAGGAAGTTGCAGACTGCAACGAGGTTTCCCCTCAGTCTCTTCTTCTCCAGGCTGGACAGACCAAGTTACCTCAGCCACTCTTCATATGGCTTCTCCTCAAGGCTCTTCAGCATTCTTGCAGCTCTCCTTTGGACACTCTCTAGCAGTTTCACGTCTTTCTTATATTGTGGCACCCAACACTGCCCAGCACTCAAGGTGAGATCACCCCCATGCAGAGCAGAGCAGGACAATCCCCTCCCTTGTCCAGCTGGAGATGCTCTGCCTGATGTCCCCGAAGACAGGGTTGGCCCTCCTGGCTGCCAGGGCACTGCTGACTCATGTTTGACTTGCCATCAACCAGGTCCCTTTCCCTGGCACTTCTCTCCAGCCTCTCATTCCCCAGTCTGTCTGTACATCCAGGGTTGCCCTGGAAAGAATCTGGCTCTTTCCCTTGTTGAACTTCATATGGTTGGTGATTGCCCAATCCTCTAATTTGCTGAGGTCCCTCTGGCTCTTGCTAAACAAGTTTGTTAGAAGAAAGGATCTTTGTATGCTTGCATGAGGTCATGGTCACTGCCAGTCTGTTAGGGGAATCTCCCATCACAACTCTGGGCTTAATGAAGTCACAGTGCTGTCAGGAATTCTGCAGTTATTAAAATGCTCTCTACCGAGGAGGAATAGAAGAAACTGATGGTAATGTAGGACATTCAGGGAAGCCACATTCCCATTCACAGCTACTTTTAAATGGAATAAGAATGGGTATAATTAGCTGACATAGTAAAATGATTAATACTTTCTCTGCTCCCCTCACTCCCCCAGACAACACTCTCCCCAATAGTCAAACACAAATTTTTATTTCATGAGACGATTTACAAGGTCACTAGCCTTTCTCCTGAGATGGTTAGTACATGTGGCTCCATTTTAATTGGTTAACATGGGCACATTAGAATCCCCATCACCCTGGAACACTGCTGCAAATATGCCTCACCTATTTTCATGTTTATTTGCTATACTATTCATCATCTGTTATGCTTCTGAAATCTGCGCACATGCTGCAAATAATATAATGCCTGTATTACAGCAAAACAGCAAAGAAATTTTGGGTCATATGTCCAGTAGTTCCCATTTCTTAGACAGCAAATAGAGAATACAGATTGTCAGTAGACCATAACAGAGTGTCATATTCAGCATTGTGTTCTTATTCACTGCAGCTTTCTTTTTTTAGACTTTATTGCAGTTCCTGTAAGGAGCAGTGTGACTTTCCCACCTCATGTTCATTTGTACACATTGAAAAAAGCAGTCAGTAACAGTTCTGTAACCAAAACATGCATGTTTAATTAAAAAAAAAAATAAGTTTTGTACTGCCATCCACAAAAGAAATGTGGGGTTTTTTCTACACCAAGCCATATTTTACAATGACAAGCAATGACTGGACAGTGGCTGAGATTTGAACACTGCAGCAATATCAATCAATCATGTATCAGATAAACACATTTCGAAATGTGTATTAAATACAGGCTTGAGCTCATGCACACTATTTCATTCTCAATGTGTTTTTTTCCTGCCAGCAGAGACTTCTTCATTCTTCAGCTGTGTTGCTTGAACTGCTTCCTTTCTGCAAAACAATTTTTGAATTTCAGAATAATTTCTTTTAAACTTATTTTTGAAAATTGAAGTTTAGGTCAAATGCAAATATGAGTATAGTTTTATCCTGCATGCATAATGTGTAATCTGTGTGGAACTGACTCATCTGTCCTCTGTATCTGGCACTCATATGATGAGCTTTCCTGCTAAGAGTGACCTATTCATCCTTCAAATAAACATCCACAGAGGAAGAAAACAATATGTACAGTTCCAAATAAGGAACAACATATTGTGCTTGATGTGATCCACTCATGTCAGCTCTGTCAGCAGTCTTTCGAATTAAGAGTCTGTTATTCTGAAAACATTCAGAGATACTGGGTAGTATCTTGAGCAAATCAAAATGCTGACATATCTGAATTGAACTGTTTACAACACATGGGCAGTTAATGTCTTGACTCAGTGATCTTGAGCACAATGCTCTGAATAATTAAGAAAAAGTTTGCAGAAATTGTTTAGTTTGAGGAGTTATGGGCTACTGGCAAACCAAAGGGTACTACTGCCTTGAGTGACTGAAGTATTTATTAATTATGAATACTTTCACAAATTACTTAACATATATGATCAATAAAATGTAGCAAAGCTTCCAGCTAATACCTTATCTACAAGAACTTACTGTTTTACTGATGTGATCCCTTCTGTCCACATTCAAGATTTGTTTTACTTGATTGGCAGCAGAAATCTTGTTATATTCAATGGAAGAGCGACATTATGGATGTTAATATGGATGTTAATGTGTACATAACATAGGACGTAAATTTTAGGTGCTTGAAAGAAGTGTCCAGAGACCGGACCTATAGCAGTCTGACCATAGCCACAAACAAATGGATCTGATGTGGTTGAATGTAATTTTTCAAAATTTGTTAAAAGACTGAGCATTCCAAATCAGAAAATTAAAAAATATTACAATAGCTTGTATAGGTAGTCTATAGATGATTCTAAGAAAACTTTTAAGTTAACATTTAGGGATACAAAAAGCAGGTTGTTGTAGAATAAAAAAGATTACCTGCAGCAAATATTGATCCCAAGAAATATCCTCTTAGCATTCTTAAAATATGTTTCTGCCTTACAAATACAGGTGATAAAAAGAAAAATCAGGTTTCTTTATTTTTGGCTGTGATGTGTCAACATTTCAAGGTAAATAGATTTCCACTTCTCTTTTCTTTACAAACAAACCCTGAATCAAGTTGTCAGGGTTGGTTCATTTTCTCTTATATTTTACAACACCTGAACACAGTTGTCTGCCTGAAATCACTGGCTACATTCATGCAAACCCAGTCTTCTGATTTTAACCTCCCCACATGGTAAAACCTTCACAGAATTGTTACTAAGAGCATAATGAAAATACAATGACTGTACAAGTGTCCCGATAGACCCAATCTGGCCAGCGGCATCTGCATTACGAACACTGTTGAATGCAATATCTAAATCAAAACCAAAACGCAATCCTGGCTAAATTCCCAGTTCTACGGAGTGCTTATAGAACTGGCTACTGGGAGGTGGAGGGTGGAATAACTTTTTTTTTTCTTAGGTTGGAAAGCAGAACAAATTTGAGCTGGAAATTAGTAGGAAAATTAATATAGAACCCTATAATGTCATTTTTATTTAATCATTTTATAGGGTACAACTGGCAGGCTCATGTTTTGCCAGGTTGTTTTTTGTCACTTAGCACATTGTGAAAGTCAGTTTTACAGACAGACACTGTCATATAAACTAGGTTACTATACTGGAAATTTAGACAAGCAGACTTAACACCACAATTAATTTGATCTTAAATTTTTTGTGCTTTTCCTGAGTTTCCTCTGCATGCAACCCTCAGCAGTTGTTGTGGCATTGCTGGAGTTTTCATATGTTTCATTTTGTTCTGGGACCTTTTAGCATCACATCCCACTTCCCAGTCTCACTTAAACAGTTTCCTCTGAGATTGCTTCTATCACTTCACCCATTTAATTTTTTTAAAAAGGGAAAATACAGTGTGATTTAGATGACTGATGAGAAGAAGGGTCACAGAAAAGGGCTGATTGTATCTCTTTGTAATAAGACTGGCAAAGGATAAAGTGAAAGAACAGAATAATAAGTAGTAAAAATTTCATCTCTGGGGTATGTTTGGAAATGAAATATTTCTTGTCAGAAATCAAAAGTGGTTGTTGATTCAAATATGAAATGCATTCTAGGAATACCTCTTAAATGTCTATTTCTATTCCGTGTTTGAAGTGTAATTATGCCTGTGTTGTCACTATGATAGAGAAGACTCTCACAAAGCCTGTGAAGATATGTCAGATGGAAGCCAAAAAGAGCATTTTCATATTGTTACTGGTCCACTCTATTGAGGAAGCTGTTTCACAGGGCATTGCCTGAACAGCCCAGATCAGAAAATCATTCAGGCAAGGTAATGTCTGCTGCATTGACCATATTACTAGCAATTAAAAATGTTTTGTGTTATGAAGGAATCCAATGTAAGAATATTAAAAGCATGGTCAGGAAGGCAACTGACTTCTTAAGAAAAATATACACCAATTTATAATATTAAAACATAAATTTGTCTTTCATAAACACTTCATGTAAACTGTTGCTGTCGTCCTCAAGATTACTATGATTTGACAGCAGTAGCTAAAATTTTGGTGGAATTTAGCAGCAAGATGGTATCAGGAATTTTTTGGGCAAGAAGAAGAGAATTTTTGCCAATGAGCCCCCAACTCCATGCAGTTGCAGAGCAGTCTCAGAGGCTGCTGCAGTTCAGTTCATGCATGATGTGTACATCACCTAGATATCTGGGGTCTTCAGCAGTGAGTTGCCTATCAGACTCAGACTCTCTCCAAGTATGACATATAGCCACTGCTGAGCCAAGAACAGGATTTTGAGGATCTAATTTTAGTGTCTTCATGAATCCATTTAAAAATATAGTAAAATGTTTCTTTTCCAAGTTCCTACCCTACACACGTCTTCTTGACTTCTCTGATATTCCCTCTGCAGAAGTTTAATGCAGTGACAGGCTCCAGAAGTGTATGTGTGTGCTTACTAATACAGCCAAGGAAAATTGAACAATTTATGCACTTGAGGACACTCTGCCTAGAAATAGTCCCCTGGGTTAATTTATTTTTTCCTCTTCTTCTATAGTAGTTCTTTCTTCTCTCTTCTGATTTTGGATGTGAGGTACCTAAAGTCTGCTCTCCAAGGAAAGATTTTCTGTAGTCTACATGCCAGCTAGGACAGCTAGGAGTCTTTTTATTTTCAGGTATGAGGGCAAAGAGATCTTTGTTAATATTGCTGAGAATTTTCTCCATTTTGCCAAATAATCTTTTATATTCTCATCTTTCCTACTCCTTCATTCCTTTCAGCCTTTCTAAAATCTTTGACACTGCTGCACTGATGTGCATTATTATGTGTTTATTACTGCAATATTGTAGTAGCCTCTTCTCCTCATTCAGTTTATGCTCTCAACCTGCATCTTTCAGTCATTTGGTTACAAACAGCATTTAAAGAACCTTCAAAGACTGTTTTTCTGCTGGTTACACAAACATTAGAAGCTTGAGTTATTTCAGGTACTGGGGAGTTTTCATCTGAACCTTTTTCTTCTATTGCAAATAGACCCTTGGTGCCAGCTTTACTTCACCCTGCTGATTTCTCCCTGCTTATAGGGAATGAAGTACATCTTGGAATAGGCAGAGCAGAGCATGACACTGAAGGCTGCAAGAGAGCCTTACTTAATTCTGCAGACAGTAGTCAGATCTGTAGCTCAGGAACCAGTAAGTGTAGCTGACAAGCAGATGCTGGAAAAGGAAGTGGAACAGATGAACCATGTGAATGATAGGAGATGGGAAAAAAAGAAGGCCTCTTTTCCACAGACTCTAAATATGCCCATTAGTCTGGATGAGTAACTTGGTAAAGAAATATTGAATTTAGCTGAAATAAATATTTACAAACATCACACTATTGCTACGCCTTTATCTAGCCTACAAAAGACATAATTGGCATCTGCACACCTGCAGTTGTAATGGTATCATTCTCAGAAGTATCTGGCAAAATGATAAATACATTTTTACTTTTGTCTTCTACAAAGAAATGTAAACCAGCTGCAAGGGAATTTAAAAACTGAATTTAAAGGTGTTTATGCTTTATAGAACAATCTACTTTCTTCATGTAAGTGACTGTTAACTTTATTCAGTATGCCTGAAAGCAAATCATGCTATACAAGCAAAGGATTAGGTTATGACAGTCTTCAGTGTTTAAGTAAAGTGCTGACAGCTATTCCAGAGGACTGCCTGCTCTGAACTTTTCTGCCCTGGGATTATAGATTGACACCATGAGCCCAGCAGGGTAAAGGGAGACTCCTATGGTGAAAATATCCACACAGAAAGACCTGTTTCCTGAACCTCATTCTCTTTGCTCATTTTTTATTCTAATTAATTCACCAATTAATTCCCAGCAGTGTCTCAGCATCTCATGCGTAAGGCTCAACTAGTGCATCAGCAGTCTGCAGCTAAACACCTGCAGATGGCAGCTTGAGAAAAATATTGATTTTCAATTACTGGAATTTGTTTAATTTAGCATTAGCTTCATAACCATTCCTTCCTCATCAGCATATGACCACAAGAAGCTTGTCTGTTCTAGGTAGTCAGGAAAAAGCCAGTGAGGCAATTCATAGGTGCAGCTTGCTCCCTAAATAAACAGGAGGAGAAAAGTTGCAAGGTTGAACACACAGTTGTGGGGAATGCTACAGTCCCACTACCACTCTTATGAGTCCACAACTGAAAGAAAGAGGTGGATTAGCTGTGTTATGGAACTCAGCCTTGAAATTCTTGAAGGGATGTCCTCTGCTGGTAGCTCTTCAGGGTACTGCTCCCTGGCATAATGCAGTTCACCTATGCGTAGAGTGAAAAAATCATCAGGGACAACAAGATAACATTTATTTTTTCAGGTGATTTCATACTAGCTCTAGGGCTATTATATAGGGATGAGTTTCTGTTCTAGAAATGACAGAAAAAAGAAAGTATAGGAACAAATCCCTTATTCCTAAAGAAGTAGAGGAAACTGCAGCACATATTACATAAAGGAGAAAGATGCATATGTTTTTATCAAAGAGAAAGTACAGCTGGGAACTCTGAGTTCTCTAGTGGATGTCATCAAATAAAGGAATGGTAACAATCAGTTTATTGTACACCCAACTACATGCACGAAAGCAGCATATGGCCTATAATGAAAACCTCATCAAGAAAAAAAGACAAAAAGTGGGAAAAAAAAAGATCATTCTTACACTTTTACATTGACAAGGACTTTTCCTTCTAAATTTGTTACTGGTGTATTTACTACTATGTTCCATAACAAAATTCAGATACCTACATCATTGTTTTCTGACTAAGATTTTACAGAGTATGATTAATCTGAGTTCAAATGTGGTGCCTTATCTCCCACATGTAAAACCTCATCTATACCAACAAAGTGGCATGGAAAATCAGTTCCCGCAAAAGTGGGAAATCTCGGGTTTTACCACTGGATCTCCATATTCAGTAATGCACAGTATTCTTCCCTGATGCCATGCTATATGTAGGCCCTGATATTTTTTCAAGTACTGCAATGTAACTTGTAGAAGATCAGTGTGAATTATTCAGATCTAAAAATTAGTGCAGTCTGGAGTATTGAGTTTGGAGTTACAGGATTGCACTGAGGCATTAAGATTCAATACACACCACTGTGAAATCTTGTGAGAAACAATACCAGCAGGAACAAAGAAAAAACAGAGAATCCAAACTGAAGTTCCAAAAAGGGCTTGCACAGTAATATGATAGCCATACCAGAATTTTCATTTCCTTATCACACTGGTGATATATCAAATCCAGTATTTAATCTGTGGTCTTTCAAAGAAGAAGGTGAGAAATCAAGAGGAGGATTAATGTCCCTGTAAGACAAATATGTTCACAATGCAAACCAGGTCTCTGCTTTGAAACTTAGGGGAAATGTTTTATCTTTCAAGGAAAAGAAAGTGTGATCATAGGATCATTCTTGTGAGAAGTGAAACCACAGAGGTTCTCATCATATGTTTAAATGCATAATCACTCTGAATCGTACTGAGCCTGGTGGCATCTTGTGGCAGTGAATTCTAGATTCATTCTGTGTTGACTTACTCTACACTTTAATAAAATCAGATGATAAATAAGGAAATCAATACTTCTCCTCACATAAGAAAATTATGAAAATCTGAGGGTTAGCCCTGAAAACTCAGCAACTTGGCTGATATTCAGAACAGCACAATTAAAGACAGGACAAATTAAAAAAGTAGGAGAAAAAACTTTTTAAATATCAATCATGATCTTTAGATATTGGGTCCCCTAAAATATTATAAATTTTTAGGATATTTTAAAATAGTTAGCACACTTTTTTGTAGACTGAAAGGGATTTCTGCTCCCAGTTTATGTCTCTATTGCCCTTAGGCTGACCCTTTCTAATAAATTATCATTCACATAGTTTTGATGTCTTGAATCATAATCATATGCATTGCCATGTAAATATGCCTGGTCTTTCCATTGAATAAGGCCTCTCAGAGTTTCTCAGTGGGCATTTTATCAAATTGAAACAGCCCTACCTGTCAAACTCCCTCCACCCCCACAATTTTTTGCTCCTCATTAATCAATATCTGCATAAAAGGTAGGTACCAAACCACTAAGTTCAAAACAGAGTGAGCAACAGATCAATGAAACTTTTCTCCCATTTACAAGTTTAACAAAACATTTATTTCATTAACTTCATTTACAGCCAATACTATTAGACTGCTGTTTCTAAGGTTGGAAATGTTTCTAGCTTGAAAAAGATCCAACAGTTCATTATTAGATACACATGAGAAGATTTAAGTTCCAGAACGTTGACACTTCTGAGTAACAAACTTCTCCCCAAAAAGTCTGACTTCCTCTCACACTGCACCCAAAAAAGTTATGAAAAACACTCCCTAATTTAAAATACAGGTATAAATGTGATGTATGAATCAGTTCTTCCACAGCATTAATTTCATACAGTGGATACATATATCTCAGCAGATATTCCTGCATCCTCTCACTTTGAAATGGAGATATTTATCACTGGCAGTAGTGCCTCAAAACTTGGCATACACAAATAAAACTCAAACAAAACCTCTCTCCAGAAGGATGGTCTCCAGTCCCTCCAAAACTTCATCAGAAAGAAGGGCATAAATTTATGTAGCAAAGAGAGGCTACTGGGACCTAGGAAATTTAAGATTCTGCCCAAATACTACAAAACTGTGTTTTCACTGGTAAAGAGAAAGCTCAAGCATATACCTGAACATGAACTTGGGATCCCTGTTCTTCTCACTCATATTGCTGGGGTGTGTGGAGCCAAAAAATCTCACAAAATGTTATGCCTAGGAAAAGACAACCTCAGGATACCTTCAAGCAGAAAAAGGATGCTACTCCTAACTCTAAAATATGAGTCTAGAGATGGGGTAAAATCATGTTAAGACTCTGTTCCTCCAGAGTGTTAGCTGACCATAGAGAAGATCAATGGCAACCAGCTCATGCAAGCAGATGCAGTGGTCGGCAGTGTAAACAGTCACCAGATTTGATCTTCAGATCAAGCTTATGCTGACATAAGTACGCCTATACATGCATTTCGTATAGTTACTGACCCCACAAAAGTAAGTTTTAATGGCTGTAAGCAGTTTGCTAACTGCCCAAGAATAGGTCTGAGCAGAAACTGAACACATTCACCAGTGACTGGGAGGTCATGGATTGTAAACTTTACCTCAGTGTCCCTAGTGGTAAAACTCCAATTCCGATGTTTGTCTATTTCGCAGGGGTCATGAAGATAAGTATATGAGTATTTGGTTGCTGTAAATGGAAATAGTTGGATCAGTGCGCAGTAATATTACCATATTCCCTCAGTGGTATGAGAAGCATCACTGTAACAATTTGCATTCCAAAGGAAAAATCCCCTTTTGAAGATTTACTTGCATTCCAGAAGATTAATTCTGCCTATGAAAAATCAAAGAAAAAACAACAGAGCTGCTGAGCACACCTTTGCACAAGGCTCTATTTCTTCTCTTTAGAGGCTTTATTTTTTTCTTTTCTTTTTGTTATTATTTTAGGCAGTAGGTAGGGTTGAATCTGTGGGATGGGTCCTCTTTTCATTCTCATTTATAGAGTCTTACCAATAACAAGAGATTTATCAGTTCATGAAACCAGAAGTTGAAAACAAAAGTCCTCTTCACACAAATAGCTTTGTCCTTGGGATTACTTTTCAGATTTCTCCCCATTCCAATTATTCTGAAGTCTGCTTTCTCATAATGTTGTATCACAAGGCTGTTCTCTGTTTTCTCAGTGAAACATAACAGTATTTTCTTCTTAAAAAAAATAAATCTGTAATGCAGTAATCTAGATTTGTTAAAGCCAAATAGTACCCTGTTTCTTCAACTCAGGCAATACCTGGTGTAGAGGAGATTTACATAAGGCATTTAAACGGTGGCTGCATGGATGCTGTGTGCACAAAATGCCTCTCATGCCTTTTCATGTGGTTATATCGCCTAGAATATAAATGGAAACAACACTTCTAGCCTTCCCAGCTTCCGCATATCCAGGAGACACTATTGGCCACCTTTCACTCTCTGTGCCACCTGCAAATAGAGACTGGGGATAGTTTCAAATAGTATCAAAGACATACCCTTTTCTTTGTCTCAACTTAGACAAAGCCACTGTTATCTATTCTAGAATAAAAACTGTACACAGCACAACCTCTCCTTCAGAACCCCATTAGCTGCATCCACATTTTTCAGCATCCACTAAAATGCTCTCACCAGGCTATGAGCACTTCTCTGCTGAAATCAACTGAGTGATTCCAATAGAAGCTGATCATTGAACAAGGAATTCCCTTACAAAGATAGACCACAGCATCAAAGAATTGGCACGGGATTAATTTAAGCACTGTGACACACACATCATCCACTAAAGACGGGTTGAGAAGGGTTTCTCTAATTTCTTTCTCTTGTGTATGAGAGATGAGTACAACCTCATCACCTGAGTAAGAGATTGGACTCCACTCAAAGAAAAGTAAGAGGTGAAGGTAAGGGGTGAAATACTTACACTGTTCCAACTATAAGAGTACAGGCTGCTAACATGACCAACCCCAAAAGACTGTGATTTCCCCACAGCTCCTGCTCATGGTCCTGGAGGACTTCTGCACTCAGCAGAGTTCCTAGGGAGTTACTTCCACAACAAACTGTTTGCACAGGTTTAATCTGTACCTTATAGCTTTTATTTGTGCTATTTTGCTACTTTAATGTTATTTTAAAGGTGTGTTTTACAGCTTGTGTATTCCTCCCAGCAGATAAGCCCATCTGCCTCATAGTTTCCAACCCTGGTCTCCTGTTCTGAACTGCCTCCATCACTTGTTTTCCTTTCTCTACCATTTGCCAGTCTCAGTCTCCCAATGTCAAGACTCATCCAGCAAGTCCCACCTGGTGCCAGCTGTTCTCCAAGATTTCTCACCTTTTTTCTCTCTCCTCATCTAGCAATATTGCCTCCAAATTTAATACCACAGCTATTTTCATTCTCCTGTTACATCACAACTTCTCCCTTGTCCCACCTCTCGGCTTTGGTTTTGAAGCATTGAATTCCTACCACAAAATCAATGCATGCATTAATTACAGCTTAGCCTTAAACATACTACATCTTCAAAAGGTGATTGAAATGTTTTTCTTAGTTAAAAAAATGCATACTGTAGAAGACTGTCAAAACCTCTCAAAAGTCTTGGCTAATAATATCTGCTCTCACCTTCTGAGAGAAACTAGCTGTTAACTTCTGCACTGGATGTGACTGTTTCTGTTTTCCTATACAGTGTAGATGCCTGTATCATGTTCATCAGTGTGTTTACATCTGCTCATTGCTATGCAACTTTGTAATTATAGTGGAATAGATATCACTGTCTTCCTACTGTAAGATATCTTCTGCAATTGATCAAAAATTTGTTAAATTTTGGCAATCGCAGGTGCCTTCAAGAGGCTACATTTTTTATAATTTTTTCAACCACTTTCTGGCAACCACTTTCAGCATCTAAATCTGTCAACTAATTGTCTGGCAAATAATGATCTGAAAATTCCACCCAAACTATATACACTTTGCAATCTGGAGTGTAGGGCTGAAGCAGAGCTTTCCTTCCTATTCTGGTTGCCGAAAACTCAAGGGCTGGGTTGAACTGAAGGATTGAGAATATCTCTCTTGTGTCAGAAGTCCAACACTGTACTGCTGCTCCTCGGCAATGGGAAGAAAGGTGGAAGTTCTCTACTATAATTTGGAAATAGAGGAATCTAAATAAGGCAGAAAGGCACGTGAACTGAGAGAAGGAAATGAGGATGATTATGAAAAATCTTGAGGCAAAAAACCATCACCTAATACAAAGCAGGTCTACACGAGTAAAGTCTCATTGCCTTTCTCTCTCCCCACTTCTCCAAGATATACCCAGAATCACTGCTTATCTATATTTTGCAAAGCATTTAAAATAAATCTGACATCTTTGTATGATATATGGAGATTGTATATCATGACTGGATAGCTTCTCAATATTTGCTCCTATCCACTTCTGCTAAAGTGTGACGTGTGTGATGTTGTTGCACTCCGAAGTACACCAAAACCCAGCTCTGAGTGAGAGCTGAATTTCCTGATTCAATCCCAGAACTTTCCTGGTTTGTGAATTTCAACACAGTCTTGGATTAAAATCGTTTGTACTCTATCAAGAAACCCAAGGCCCCATAGCTCTTATATCCACAAGTGTATTCTGAGAAAGCATGCACAGGTTTTAGTCTGAAATTCTCATTGCTGACACTCAGGATCATATTTAAAAGGTGCTGTTTTACTTCTCTCAAGAGAGGCTTTGATACCTTAGGAACAGCTCTGTGTCCAGCCCCACTCACCAGAACAGCATCTCTCCCTACAACCCATGTGGCGCAACTGCTGTCTCCTCTGCTGCACAGCTCTGAGTCACCCCCGAGCCAAAGCCCATCCTGGGCAAAAAATAGCAGGAGATTACATAATGAAAGATAGACTTGTAGTGTGCATGCACAAGAGGGCAAAATTAAGGTCATGCAGTCAGTTCTGTAATGATTTCTGATTGCTTCATTTCTCCTCAGCACCTACCCTGCTCCCCATTGAAAGGCCCTACTACCCTCCCATCCTCCACTATTCTGGTTCCTCAGTTTCCTCTCTATTACCCATCCCCACTTATTTACAGAATCATGTTTCTGTCTCTGTTTGTGTCTTTTGCCCCTATTTTGATACTTTCTGTATATATGACTCTCACTCTCTGCTCCAATTTCTCACTGCTGTTTGAACAAACAGTTCACTGCCTAAGGCTGCTGTCTCCTGACAAATATAATCCCCCCCTCCCCACCCTGTCCTCATGTCTGACTCTAGCTTCTCTCAACCTCTAACACAAAATACTTTCAGATGTGCAGAAGACTTTTGGATTTAATTTCCTCTCCAGACACAGAGGGGAATTATTTGAAAAATCCTGATTAGACATGATCTCAAACAACTGAGGCAACATAATGTACTCATAGCACTAATAATACTGAACACTTATGCAGCATCTTTAGCCATGAAAGTGCTTTGCAAACACGAAGGGAGTGATTTTCCAGTGGTCCTGTGCACTCATTGCTCAGTGACTTTAGGTTTTTTTTTGTAATTGCCCAATGTGTCTGAAAATGAGAAGTCATCTAATTAGTGCTTGAATATTGCCAAAAAAATATCTCTAGCTATCATTTTATATACATAAAAGTAGAACTATATAGAACACCCCATGTATAAAGCCAGGGGTGTAGGATTGCCTTTTTATTTTATCTTCATACAGCAAAGCCCTTGGGCTGGATAAAGAAAAGGGCTCAGTTATCAAAATGATACATTAAGTGTCTAAGTCCATAAAGGTTCTTGAATTCCAGGTTTCTGGGGATGTTGTTAGCTAGATGTCTTCCATTTCTGTTTTTACAGCAAAGTCAGAACTGGTTGTTGGTTTTGAGGTTTTGAGCCTTACATGGAGGAGAACTAAGATAATTATGAAACCCACTGTCTGCTTTTAGTCAATAATTCAATGGTTAGAATGCTCACCTGGATTGTTAAAGATCTCATTTACATTAGTTTAACCCCTGAGATTTGACATCTGGCAGACACTATAATGAAACCATTAATATGACCATTCAGCCTCATAGGTAAAGAAGTCAGTTTCAAAGAGGTGACTAAACCTGGGTTTTTAACTTCTCGCAAGAACGCTCTTTAACAGCATTAGATTTTCTTGTATTCTGTTTTACATGAAAAAAAAACAAACAACCCTGACTGTTCTAGTTTACTTTCCTTATATCAGGAGAGGTTCCATACACTCATTTACAGTTGGAGAATCCCTTTTCCATCTGCAGTCTGATATAGGACTTATTTCAACACCCCGAGATCTTATTTCCTGCTGCCTGGCTTCAGTAGTGGTCACCTTAATTATCTGGCTTTCTGTATTCCCCTCTTAAACACTGAGCTCTTTCAATACATTGTGGAGAACTTGCAGAGTCGGGTGTTATTTTAGGTACTCATCCTTGTAATACCTCCATCCCTCATGGGTTTAGCCTTTGACATCTAACACTGAAAACAGAATATATCACTGACTCAGAGTTCCTAACTAAAAAAGCCACTTAAGTGGTGTTAAGTGTGCACTTAACTACAAAGTTCACTTTAGACTTGGTGCAGTTCAGTCCTCGCAATCTAAATTTATTTTATCCACTACCCATTTTCTGAGAAGGGTCTGTATCATCTAAGAATTTTTTATGAAAGGTTTTCCAGGCAAGTAAATCAGGGATTTATAAAACTTACTAACAGCTGGTAAAATATTCCAGTCTCACCCTGTCCTGTTGATACCTGTCCTGAGGTAGCTAACAGCCATTTCATAATTGGAACTCTTTACTGTGATGATTAGGAAGTCCAATGTCAGAAAATCATAAGTCAAGACATCTCAATCTGTAAATTTCATATTATCGATTTCCTACATCAGAACCACTGTGAAAATGGATGCAAATCTTCCCTAGGATTCACTACTGAGGAATGCTCTTTTAAGCCATATTTTGTAGAACCTTCTGCATGGGTCATCTGTCATGTCACTACAACTAAATATCTTCTGTCCTTTTAGTCCACAGAAGAAAATATAAGAATATTATCAGTGGGTCAGACCTAACCTCAATGATTTTAAAAAGATGAAGAGCCAGACTGCAACTGGGTGAAGAGCTATTCTGGTACAGACAGTTGTCAAAGATAATAGGCCTCTGGGTTTGCAGGCAGTATTTCCTCTAACATTTTCAAGTAGTTAAACTATTGTAGATTGTGACATTTTGAGCCCAATGTAAAGCTTCATGTTATATGAATGCATAGTGGTCCAGTTTATTCTTGCAGGAAATGTTAGAAATAGTCTTTTGTTGATCTGATCCTTTAAGTGTGACTACCTGGCTTTCTGATTCAGCCCAGTGGTCCTGCCTTTTTCTTCATGGTACATCAAGTTGATCTATAAAACTTGTTTGGTATCTGTGAGGAACTTGGAATTCTTTCCTTACTACAAGTATTTATAACAGTATTCAGTAGCTTAAAAAAAGGAGTCTTTCCTTCCACCTCCACCTCCCTCCCACTGTCTCATAGTTCAATTACTTGTTTTTCAGACTTGAAAGAGATCCTACACAATAGCAACTTCCTTTGCAATCCCAGTAACACCTGTTCAGAGAAGCAGCTCTCACTGGTGGGTCTCAAGTACCTTATAAGAAAGGAAGAAAAGTATCCTAAAGCACAAGTTGAAAACTGCTGGACAGCAGGAAGGACAGAATATTGCCAGTTTTCAGAAGTGAGCCTAGGCTACAAAGAGACTATGCAGTGTGGTGGTTCTTTTATTTTATTGTACAGTGCTAAGAGTCCTTTGAAAAAAAATCAAAAAAAGAAGGCAACACTGAGAGAGTGTATTGGCATATTGGAAGACTGTCTGAATTTTCTTGAATTTTGTCAAAAATTAAGACCTTTTTAATCTATGTTTATACATGTTTAAGAACACTTCTCAAACGTAAAAAATAGTTTTGAAGTTGCTACATAAATTTCCATCCTTTGAGGATCTTATGGGAAACTTTCATTCTTGGGAAATCCTTGGAAGAAAGTCCTTTTTCTTTTCTTTTTTTCTCATATCCAACTTAAAATTATGTTATGAGTACAAAAATAGCTGGCACCAGAATGCAATCTAGTCTAAATTCACCATTCCCAGAATTAGCACCCTACCTATACTGCATCTAAATAAATTATCTAACACTGAACAGTAATCATGAAAATTTTCAGAATGAATATATGGTACTCATACTCTAAATATAGTTGCTTTATGTTCATGGCAGTTTTATGGTTTCCTGTCTTATCTGAAATTGCCTCACCTCAGATGCATTGTAAAACTATTTTACTGTAACATCCTGGCAATTTTCACCAACCATTTCAGTTTATCAAGATGCTTTTAAATCTCCAGGAAGTTGATTAAAACCCCATCACCTTTTTGCTTTCTGGAAGCAGACTGCACTTGCATCCCAACAATTTCCATGAGCAAAATATCCATTTCAATGTAACAAAGCTTTAGGTTAAAATAGACATAATATTATATTCCCCAGCATAACTGTTTCAAGCCTCCTCAGTCTGAGTCCATAGATTGTTCAGGTTATAGCAAATCCTGTGGCCTTTAAGAGAAAGGAAGACTTTGTAAAGAAATTAATTCTGAGATTATGTACAATGAAAAGAGTGTGGTACAAGCTCTCAGGATAAGAAACAATTATGGTATTGATGATTTCAGATGAACCAGAGGCTTTATGTTTTTTAAACACTGCGATGAGTGGGATGACCTGATTTGCCAACTTTGAAATATTTCTCTTTTGTCCTTTCTTCTCCTTATCCATTGACTGAAGTATGCAGAGAGGACATTGGTAAAAAGGCTAAAGTTGTGTGTTTTTCTGTATGTGTATAAACACAGAGAATGTCCAAACATATATGGGCCCGTGTATATATATGTATGTACAAACAGATAAACTCTCTGGATTTTCAATAATACACATTGAAAAATTTCCAAAATTGACAATTAGGAGAATTTCCAAATTGATAATTACTCTCATACATAGTCTCTAATATTTCACATGTGTATATAGCATAGTTTTTATATTTAATATTAAATACATGTTTAACATATATACTTGTCTCGGGTTAGAGACAAATTTTCCAGGTGGGAAGCACTCTGAATAAAAGCCTCCCCCAGCAAAAGCCTCTGACACACCCTCCCCCACCACAACAGAACCTCTTGGATGAAAGTGGAAAAAAAACCAAAACCAACTGTTTATTTAATAACACACGCAGGGTGCCCTGCAAGGCACAAGGGAAGGGGAAAGGGAGAAAGAGGGAAAAACAAACCCAAATTATTAAACCTGGGTAAACAACTGAAGAACTTTAGTGTCCTTTTCCTCAGATGCAGCTTCCCCCACTCCGGGGATCCCCGGAGAGCCGGGTGGAGTTGCTCCGGTGGCTCCCTGGGGAATTCTTGTCTGCTGTCCTCTGGGGGCTTCTTGGTTTCTCAGGCGAGAAAGAGAAAACAGTCCGGAATAGCAAAAATCCAGAACGGGGACCAAAAAAGGGAAAAAAACAAGATCCCAGGAAAGGAAAAAAACCTAGCAGCAACCACGAACAGCGGCCACAGCCAGACTAAGCAAGGTCCCTTCCTCCCCCTCGCTTCTCGGTGGAGAAGTCTGGGGGAGAGTTTCAAAACAACCCGCGCCCGGCGGTTTCTCCCGGCTGCTGGATGCAATTAAAGCTACAGGACCACATTTCTAAGCACATATGCAAACGATAGGGAATACAAGTGTCATAACATCACCCCAAGACCATACTACATATGTATCTAAAGTGCATGGTTTTGTTCCTTTTGGGTAGAAAATTGTTTATTTCCTTGAAACATCACATTTTCAGTTAACACCCTGTGTAAAAACTACTGTCTTTAAAAATACATTATTTCTATCATAAACCATGATAATGGGGGGAAAGTTCCCAGCAAAACCATTGTGGCAATAATTCGTAACCAGTTTGTTAGAGGTTTTACTGCTCTCAGCTTTGCCTTGGGTCATTAACTAACAAACCAACCATTAACTGCTAGTAATGACCATTTTTTCCCCAAGATTATTGCTTAATTGAACTCCTATGCTGTTCTGGTTATTTTTGCGCCATCTCACAATGACTATGCATTACTTCATTTTCCTAGTATAGCAACCACCTACTGAAATAAACAAGATAAGTGTTGGAGAATTGGATCTTTCACTGTATATACTATTTAAAATACATTATTTTAATGAACAGCTTTGATGTAGCAGACGTGGTTTTTCACTTTTCCTGTTCTCCAGAGCATATGCATCAAGTAACTTAGATGTAGAATTAATTCATGCTGTTGTTCAGTAATGTATACAATGTCAAGGCACTGTATTAGTAAGCTGTGTTATATATTCATTTGGGTAAGACACATTTGATTATTAGCATTCTGTTCTTCAGCAACAAGCCACATGTGCTGTCTGTTGCCATGGCAATAAATTAGGAAGGATAACCTGACTACTTATCAATTTTTATTAGTGCAATCATCCTACCTGCTTAACCCCTCAGTAACAGTAGCATATCTAAATGCCACTGATAAAATCTGTGCAGTGCTGGGGGTGTGAGTTAAGCTAATAGGGTGGGGAGGAAGCCAAGGTACTGTGGAGATGGGGGAGAAAAATACTGACTTACAACACGATGCTGAGGTGATTCATTTACATTACAGCATCAAAAATGTTAATGCTTCTGAGGATCTGAGCACAGTGGGAAAAGATGAAAATAAATGCAAAAACTTAAGATGGATAAAATGAATAGTGCTTCCATCCTGCTGTGTTTAAAGCAGTATGTGTAAATGGATATGTTTAACTATAAACTTGAATAAATGGAATCAAAACATGTACGTGTTAAATGCTGAGGAACATCTTATGCTATTAAATATATCCTTTAAAGTAGAAAGCAATGAACTCATAGAACATCAGCTTGATTTTCTCTAAGATATAACTATTGTTCTGTGACTTTTCAGACTACTGCTACCACCCTTTCAATTATCACCCATAGAAAAATCAATTATTCTGTACTATGCAGAAATAAGAATAAGCTTCCCAGTCATTCCAAGATATTTCTGGGATCAAAATAAAAGTTGCAACACATTTATTCTCAGGTATTTAATTTTGATCTAAAGATCTAAATGTTCCTGCAGAGATAAGTATAATTAATCCATGTTTGATTGTCATAAGACTGACTATTTAGGTCTCAATATTAGCACTAATGTGAGCTGGTTTATGCACATTTTAAAAATAAAAATAAAAGTCTTGCAAATCTTGTTGATTTTAATGAAGCACTGGGTCTCACTCTGTTAAAGCAGAGTGTGAGTGCACAGCACAGCAGCAAAGGCAGGACAGGAATCTCCTTGGACCTGCTCTCTGCATGGATATTCTGGCTGGGAGGAGACATGCCCTGCTCTGCCTTTGGCTTCCAGGATAACCCCATCCATTTCCTCAGTGTCATCCCTTCACTCTTCACAGGGCCTGAGCTGACAAATCAAACTGTCCATCTGTGGGTATGGCATTATTAGTTTAGTAAAAGGCTGTCAATTCAAAACCTTTCCTAACCCTTAGAAAAAGGGAAATATTCAACACAAATAACTCCTTATTTCAGCTGGGAAATATTGATACAACATCTTCCAAAACACCTAAATCCTTCACTTAAAAAGGTGCCCACTGTTAAATTTTTAGGAGTTATGTGGGAATATAAAAAGAATTTGATGGAAACTAAACCTTGATACCTGGACAAATAAGCAGCTCTGGTATTCTGGATGAAAACGCCTCCCTCCTGAGGTTGAGAGTTCACTCCAAATGAGAAGCAAAACTCTTTCCTCACCCCTTCACTGGCACTTGCAGCCCTCGCTGGGGAGAAGAGAAGCCAGAACAGGCAGGCTGCACTTTCCACCATGAGCTTCCTTCACCTATCCTGGTGAATGAAAAATACACCCCAGAAGCTGGTAAGACAGACTAGATGTGTAAATGGCACTGACAGGAAGGGCCTGGGACAGGGTGTGAATGGAAGCCAGGACAGGGAGCAAGGGAGACCTCAGGAGTCTGGGGCAGGAACTGCTGCTGGGACAGGAATGAGTAATGTAGCATTTGAAGCAACCTGATCTGGGACAGAATAAGACATCTGGAAGGACAAATACCTTTTTTTACTTATCCCTACATGAATTGTCAAAGTTAAAATCAATCACAATTATAATCAATGTGCAATTCTAAACCATCTGAAATCTTTAAATCTGGGAGCAAGTTGGACAATCTGGAGGTTAAATTTCTTCCTAAAATGAGACGGTCTTCCAGGTCATTTAGGTACATGCAATTACTGAGTTATATAAGCATAAACTCTGTGCACTTTCAATAATAATACTCTCAAGGTGTCTTTGATAAGTAGTCTCAGATTCAGAATATTTTACCCCATAAAATTTTACATATTAAAGGAAGACTGTGCCTTGTGAAGTGATTTTTTTTAGAGTGAATAATTGAAACTCTGCAATGTACAGCAAGTTTCTAATCAGATATGCCAGATGTTTTTCTCCCCAGTGTCAAACCCCCATCCAGACACCAGGTCACAGGTAGCTGATAGTTCAGAAGTCTTAATTTATAAAAACATAGGGTATCCATTGCCTGCAAGTTCTGTGTACATGTGCATGTGCATGTGCATGCATGTGTATGTGTACTCAGTAATAACAACAGGATTTGGTGAACTGAGAGTTCCTGTTTGTTGCAAGACTCTCAGCTTTCTGATGGAAAAGACTTTGTTCAAACCTCAGATTTTTACTATGCTTTCCACATCCGAGAAGGTGTTAAGATGATTCATTTCTTTCCCATAGCTGAACACATATTTTCCATGGAGCCTGACAATGGTGCCCAACGTCAAAGTTCAAACTGAATTGATGGATTAGTTACTCTGTTCCACTCCAATCACAGTCTGTAAGGGAAAGCAGGCATTTCTATAAATGCCTGTGCATTGACAGATTTCCAAACAGGGCTTCTGTTTGTGCAGACCTCTCTGTAATGAATTCTGTGTGCAAACAGACCTTCTCCAGTTGGAAGCCAAACAAATCCCAATATTGTATCTCTCAAAAAGCTCCACCTTCCTTTTCAGCACCTCTTCTGGTAGAAAGAGGAGTGTAAAGCTCTGTATCTACATAAGCTGTTTCCAATAAACTGTTACAGTAGTGTCCATCTAACTGATATACCCAGGAATATTTATAAATTCAGTTTTGAGCATAAAACTAATATTGATAGCATCACTTTAACTACTGAATTTTTATAATCTGCTATATACTGATTTGACAAATGGGATTGGAACAGCAACAGAAATATATTGAAGTTTGTGAGCCTTGGTATCACATTGGTGTCCAATACCATGTTCCGATGGGTTGGGCACAGGCTGTGAGAAGACGCATAGCTCATCACAAGCTGACATTCACATGGAAATCAAAGACATCACAAAGATACCAGAATATCATTAGGGGCTGTAGAAGAGCACTCTTTTTGTGTTCAACCAGGCAACAAATGCTTATCAGGATCTCAGACAAAGGACAAAACAGTGTTATCCTGAATATGAGAGGTAAGGCTGAGTTTTGAAGACAAATTCTTCAAAACTGAGGGGAAAGAAGGACTTTTTTAAGGGCCAGTTTTCTGTCATCTTAGTCTGATGTCTGCGGATTTAATTCATAAACCAAAACATTATTGCAGCTAAAAGAACATAAACTAATCATGTAAAGGTAAGACTGTTAAATAAACAAATACGTGCCATGCAGTTGTTCATTCATGCAATAATGCAGGAAGCAAAGCTTTCTTTTGCTTCCAAGTCCCAGCTAATTTTATATTTGACACTGCTTTTTAGGAATTGGCAGCTCGCTTTTTCATACCAGGATAATACCATGCAAAACAGGGAGCTTTTCTCCCTGCTTCATTCTTGCAACTGGGAGCACAATTCCTGCTGCAGATATTTCACCAGCACCATAGCAGATCACTCCTTATTCAACAGCAAAAACAAATCAGGCAAATGGCTGTGAGTGGCATTCTGTTCCAGTCTACTTTTGGAACCAGGAAGCATTCTTAGGAAGGTAATAAACAGATAATTTATCTCTAAGTAAATAATCTGTCAAAAGTGTCTATCACTTTTTGTTTTTCATGTTCTGATTCCAGGATGATTCTACATTTGGTGAAGAGTTTAAAAAAATACATAGATAACTGGGATAGGGGCCATACAGAGGTGGAAGAGAGAGATTTTATGGAATAGTATGTTTACAGAGGAAGACTTCTACAGAATGGGTACATGTACTAGAAAAAAAAAAAAAATCTTTTACAATAGCTTTTATTTCTATAGGAAGCATTAAAAGATCAGTTTTCAGTTCATATATACAGCTCAGCCATAAGAGGAAGTTCAACATTCCCAGTGTCTGGGTTCCAGTAAAAAAAAAAGAGCTTAATAAGAAAAACAAGAAAAAAAAAAAAAACACATGAGACAGGGAGAGTTACAACCAGTGAGCAAAAACCCAAATCCCTGCCCAATTAACACCAGTGCAAATAAAATTTCATAGATAGAGCTGTTTGTTTATTTGATCTTTCTTTCCTTTCTTGAACAAAAACACAAAAAGTGTTAGAAGTCAGAGATACAAAAATTCTCTTGACAGAAGAAAGTTTTCAGTAATGACAGTTCAGATATTTGTAAAAAATTACTAGCACACAGAGCACCATGTGTGCTTTCTAGCTGATCTAAAAGCTTTCCTTCCCTTGTTCTGTGCCTTGCACTTTACCATAGGCATGATACAATCTTACAGTTTTCACAAGTAAAAAGTTTGCTAATGACCAAGCCTGAGGGAATGGATATGGCCACAGCATTCTCCTGAGCTACAAAAACTCATGAGTTTGGCAGAAGGTTTTATTCATTTTTACTTCTCTGTTCATACTGTACAATTGTGACTCTTTTTTTACTGTTCCTTTTACGCTATTGTCAGCTTTCTTCTGGCTCCTTGAATAAATCCTCAGCTAAACCCTGAGAGTAAAAACCATACATTTTTTTCCTCTGAACTGTAAGTATTTTAAGTATATTTGGGTGCTTTTACTTCTACAATACCCTTCATTTTCTGTCTTTAATTTATACAGTTTCTCCAGAGAAATCATCAGGTGCACAGGCAAGCAGCCAGATGTGGAAGTTGTGATTTTGTATAAGTATTAGATATATTGTGATTGATCACTCAGACTAACAAATAGCAAGAGTTTAGAAGAACTCAAGAGAGGCATAACTACATGATGTGAGCGCAGAATACTTAAGTCGTATACTTAAGACATACAGTTTTGCTTAATTATAACACAGTTTGCAAATTGGGTCCCTGAGCTCCAAGACAAAAGAAACTAGTTTTCTTATAAACATCAGTCTAAGAAGATATAACCTATTACTGCAAATTCTCCAAGGTTGAGCATTCATAAAGTATTTCTCCAGAGCATGGGGTCTTTGGAGTCTCATAAAGGCTGAGTTCACAGTGCAGTTTTTTCCCACAGATGGAAGGGAATTGATACCCACATTTAAGTCCCGTACCCACTTTCCTAAAATCCTACAGGAACTTCATAAGCTGTAAACTTTACCCTTCAGTCAAATTTGGTTAGAATCAGGAAATTAATGCTGAAGTTGTTCTGTAGCTGTGAAGAACTAATGGATACTGAGCTTTGATATGTGTATGCTCCATACATACACATAGCCACACACAGAGAATAAACATGTAAGCCTTGTTTTCCTATGAAACTATAATAAAATAAAAGGATACTTACCCAACTGGGCTTAATAGTTTCTCTCCCTGTCAACATGTGTTTTTTCCCTAAGATTACACAGATTAGAAATACAAACTTTGCAGTGTGCAAGGTTAATAAGTCTAGACTGTGAAGGGTGAAAGACAATCCAGGAAGGGGAAAAATTCCAAGGTTCAAGACCTGTTTGCTGACAGAAAGGCACCAATAACATCTCATTTTTTACTGCAACTTCAGTCTGTTTCCCTCAGCTGTGCAAGGCTGTGGGAGTGTCAAGCTGGCCAAGGTGTTACATTTCAAAACAGAACTTAACTGCTGAAGGTTTTATGATGCAAAAACAAAACCTGGAGATATTTTCTGAAACAAACCACCCTGCATTCTCATTTTCACCAGCAGCAACATGAACACCACAGTTACACATTTTCAGTATACAAGGAACCTGGGAAATCACTGAATGTTGTGTGAGAGGGGCTGCAAAGATACCAACTGTAGTAGCATGTTCTGATTTCAGAAGAAAAAGGAAGATTAATTCTATGAGAAGAAAAGTTAAACAAATAAGGTTAAAAAACTTGAGCTCTCTAGCTTAATGAAGCAAATACAGGACCGTGTCTGCAATGCATAACCTTGTCAACATGGACAGCTATCTAAGGTAAAGGACCAGGTCAACACAAGGACATTCATCCATGAATAAAATTAAGCATGCTGTTTTCCAGCTGTAAGAACACTGGAAGAACATTCAATGGCCTCCCTGTATGGACAGCGGGTTTTAAAAGGTCAGCTTTTATTTGGTAATTGTTCTGTTTATGAGATTTTGTTACATCCTTGCCTCGAAAGAAACTGAATATAAAGATGCAGATGGTGTTCACCATTCTTTTCTTCCTGTGAAATCTCATGGACTCTTGCAATACTGGTACCTAAATGCAGCAGAGCAAAGGCATAACTGAAAGCCCAAGGGACATTTTCAAGGACAAATTTTCTAATTCTTGCAGTATTGCAAACAAAATATTGTTTTCTACTCAACGTTTCAAAGAGGAAGTATGAGAGTCCCCTCCTCACTATGCCTGTAACTCTGTGTTGCAAACAATTAACTCCTCCAGTCAAGAGGAGCAAATGTGGAATCACTGAATGGTTGGGGCCGGAAGGGACCTTAAAGATCATCTACTGCCAACACCCTGCCATGGTTAGGCATCCCACACTAGACCAGGTTGTTCAAAGCCCCATCCAGCCTGGCCCGGAACACTCCCAAGGATGGGTCATCTGCAACTTTTCTGAACAACCTGTAGTCTATCACAGTAAAGATTTTTTTCCTAATTTCCAAAACAACTTCTTTCAGTTTGAAGCTATTAGCCCTTGTCCTATCACTATATACCCTTGTAAAAAGTCACTCTCCAGCTTTTTTGTAGGCCTCATTTAGGTAATGAACTCCATTCAACTCTTCAGACCAGTTCTCAATTCCACCATTATCATTTCCCTTTCACCTGGTTGGTGTCTTAGAAAACATCTACAGTCATGGGATTTTTAATTATTATTCCAAAGAATGTTGTTCACTACCAACACTTCTGTCTGTATACTCACTTATATCATTTTACCAAGCATGTTTGCTCCAGTTTCTGTCCTAAAAACCTCATAAATTCATAATACATTCACTGTGAAAATTAAAATCCTACTGCTTGAAAAAGTGTTATGGTTTAGTGTTTAAGAGTCTGATCTTTGCAGAGCAGTATGAAGAACTTTTTGAAGTCGAGAAGTCTATTTCCCAGCTCAAAGGCAGAATCAATTACACTCCAGTTTTTCTATGACTGGTGAGCTTTATATCCTCAATTCCCAAATTTTGATCCTATTCAATCACTGAGTTAGCAATCATAAAACTGACATTAGTGTCTAAGAGTTAAACAAATATTCAAACAAATTATTTCATTTGTAAACATTAAAGCTCTTCTGGTGATTGCTAAGTCAATATTAAACAAGCTGGAAACATTTAAGTTCTACCTAACAGACCTGCAAGTTAAAGTATTGTGTTATAGTACACCAGCAGTCATATCTAAATTTATCCACTCTAGTTAATAATTTTAAGACACAGGACATGATGTAGCTCAAGTATACATTTTTATTGTCCTTTGTGACTCCTCAATAGTGCAGAAATACCCAGTTGTCTATTTTTTGATGAAAGCTTAAACTCTTGATCTTTTAGGTGTATGTATCTATGGTTATTTGAAGAAGTGTGAACTAAATAGACTGCTGAAATATTGCATTTCAAAGACCAGGAATGGGCAGAAGTGCTAAGAGTCCCTATTATACATGAACTATATGAGCACTCCAGCTGCATTCTGCTTTCAACTACTTTTGAATCACCCCTAATCTCTGGAAATAAAACTTGATTTGGGAAGGAAAACACAGTTTGAATTCTCCATTTAGGTAAGAGGGAGAAAAGCCAATGGATAGAAAAACAATGTCAAAAAAAAACATTTTTAGACTAAGTATTACTGTTGCACTGCAGCAGGAGTGTTCTTCAAGTCACAGGCTAAGATTATAAGATGTCTGCCTGAGCTTTCCCTTAATAACAATGTTGTGAACCCAGACTTTCTTAAAAATAGAAGTTTGTTCTTTTTTTCAAGAAAACAATGAACTGTTTTGGAACAGATGTACAGAACTCAGCGAGATGACTCATCAGCTGTGCTCAGTTACAGTGGCTTTATCTGCAAGTGCGCACAGACGAAAAGCCACTTGAGAGTTGGTAAAAGAACAGCCGATCTACTGAGAGCTAATCGCACTGGGCTATTCTTGGAGGAACACAGTGTTTGTACATAATGACAAGAGTTACCAATTATTGCCTCTGCTTGGAGAAATGAATAGATCTGTGCAGTTATTTAATGGTGCTCTCTGCAAAGGCTCTATTTAAAACACTGGAACCTGTAATTTTCTAACACTGACCCGATCTGGCAACTGAGCATTCTGCAGTGTGAAGGCATATCTGCTTAACTTAAGCTTGTTTTCTCCACAGGAGACATCCAGTGCCCAGCATACTAACTATGTATATTATATGTCATTTGCATAAGGTTGCATTAAATTCAGGAAAATTGATTAAAATCTGCATTTCACTGACAACTATTTGCATGATATCTGTCTTAAGAGGAAATTAAAGATATCCCATCAGATTTCTATTGATGTTAATAAATTACACCAACTTTAAACATAAGGAATGCAAGGGTGAGTCATGTTCTTATAACCAAAATAAGCAATGCAATCTCATTCACTCTGATGTACAAATTAAGAACAGTTTATCATAGAAATTTTGTTTCACAAGTGAGTACTAACAACACAAGAAAAGAAATAACAAAATGGAGCATCCTTACTAGCAAATCCATAACTTTCTTTTCAATCAAACAACTCCATTGTTTTCTAAAATATCTCTTTTGTGACTACTATTGAAAAGTTGGCACCTCACCTTTAAAGTTCTTCAAAGTCAACTGTGGTCCCTGTACATTATATGCCTGTTTTTAACAGATATAAAACAAATGATACAGATTGGAAGGAGGACATATGGTAAAAGACAGGCAAAGAAATTTGTATGATTTATTCATATAATTTTGAAGTAGCATATTTAAAATCTCATCCCATTAACATCCATTGCCCACCTAATTACTATAAGTAATTGACAGCTCTCATTAGGAAGAGACAAAACTAAAGGGAATTAAGGTCTTGATCTTGCAATTGGATTTCCATGAGCCAGTGCCTTCATTGTCTGGAGCCTCTTTGGCATATGTGGGCTCAGTCTGGATACAGGAGTACATCTGTGCAAATCTGATTGCAAGATCAGGGCCTAAGTGATATCATGGGAATTAAGCAGATTCTGTTATTTGGAACAGGTCTGCTCCAAAGTTGTATAGCCAGTTAAAAGTTATCAATTGTCATGAAATAGAAGAAATATATGATAGTTTGCTATCTGAATTTGGAAAATACTGCACATGACCCATGATCTATTAATCTGAATCTGAAAGCAGAGGAAAGGATAATTTTGAAAACTTACTCTTTACACTATTGATGTAATTCATGAATGAGGGGTTTTTAATATTATTGCAATTTAAATGCTATTGGGGAGAGAAATACTGAAATCCTGTTGACAATTATAAAATTTGATCGTGCAACTTCACCCCCACATCTTTGCAAATGTAGCCTTCAAGCTCTAATCAAGCATTTGGAGAATATTATTCTTTTTAGTTAATATCCTGTTTTAAGATCAAATGTACTGTATCATATCTATACAAAATAACTTCACTCCAAGTTTATCCACATCCAGCTGAGTCAAATTTACTGCTGGACTAAACATCTGTAAGTCCAATTCTAGTGCTGTGACTAATGGGTGACAAAGCACTAGTGCATGTTACACATGCTAATAAAGTGGTAGGAAAATAATAAAAGTGGTGTGCCAGAGAGAATATATAAGAAAGTATTATCAGAAATACATGCAAGGAGAAGCTATAAAATACCTTATCCAAGAGAAAAGCATATGTCATTGGATTCCTGGCAGATTAATTGAACCATGCATACAGGCAGGTGCTCCTGCCGTGTGTTCACTTTTAGAATCATCCCCTTGTACTTGCTCATTTACTTTCATAGTATGTACGATCTATACACTAAATAGATGCAAAATCAATTCTGATACAAATTTTTTTCATACCTGACATAATTACTCATGGTGTAATTGCCTCTGTATTTAACAACAGATTCTAACACCTGGAATAACAGATTTTGCTGGTTGCATCAGGAAGCAGCTGAACTAATGAAGTTTGTGGCTTCGTACCTTCTGCCTTTACTGCAGCAGTACTTGGTGAAGAGAGTCTTCCCTGCCTCCTGCCTTCACAGCTGCACTCACACCCTTCCACAAGACTTTTATTTCTCCTTCGTGTGCTTCACACCTGATGAAAACTCCCCCTTTTACTTGAAGCTTTATCTCAATAATCCTACCTGTTTGAGATGTGAACATATTGGTTGCAGTTTCCAATTATCATTATGCACATAAGAAGTGGGAAAGTGGCTCCTTTCTCAAGGAGCAGCTTGGTGTTTTGCTCAGCTTGTGTTTTCCTCTTGTCAGAGCTTGCTTTAGGCCTGTCTCATCTACCCAGCCCCTTGTAGCTCAGATGACACAACTTCACTGGCATTGTTTCCTTTGCAAAAAGATCAAAATGTTCCCTGAAGTACAGCAAAAATATGGAGGGGATATTGTCTTCAAGAATGCTTTCGAAACAAACCCCATAAAGGTCATATTTTACTGCTGTACGTGTTTCCTAGTCTTGTGTTTGAACAGGAGGAAAGAACTCCCAGGAAATAAATACTGTGGAATTTCTATTGTCTAGTCTGTAAAATCACTGTGGACTGGGTGGCTGGTTTAAAAAAAAAAAAAACCACCAAAAGGAAAAAAAATACTTTTCTAACACTCTATGTGTAAGGCATAAAGAATGATAGCCTGTATCATAAGTATCTTCTTTGCAGCTGGGAATGTGGATGAGGACTTATTGGCTGAGAAGAATGGATTTTATTATATTGCAATAAATATGTAAGAAAATCAGATTTTATAGGAAGATCAGAATACTCGCTGCTAAACCTTCATGATCAACTACTTTTGAGCTTGCTGGCAGAACTGAAAAATAAAATGCTGGACTCAAAAAGAAGACACCTTGGTTTTTCCTCCTGAAGAGAGATGTTTTGTTCTTAGTGAAATTAATGATCATTTCATAATATTTTTACATAAATCAAGCACTAAAACTCAATCATAGCACTTAGCTTAAATTATATTAGGTCCAAATAGCCCTCCCTTTCAATCCTGTCTGAGAATTAATTATGTTGTAGATAGCAATTGAGATAACTTATCTACACTGACATACATCAAAAAACCTGCCACAGGCAGATAGTAGTGCCACTGAATGTATACTAATAAAAATAATAAAACTATACATTACCCAAAGAGTTAGATTGCTGAGGATAAGATGGAAAAAAACTTTCAGTGCCAAAGGGGGGAAAAATCGTAAGCAATGCTTTTCAAATCTTGGCCAGTAATTACCATTTCTTCCAAGACAAATTGCTGGCAGGTTAAAGAAAAGAGGTCTTGATCCTTTACTTAATGGCATTGTTATTGTGAATTTGACTGAAAGGGTTACCATTATTTCTTCTAAATCAGAAGCCAGAAGTGCCAGACAAGACTTCTGACCTACCTGGCCCCATTTTAGTATTCAACTTAGCAAGTCAAATATAGCAGTAACAAAAGTATTTTGGTCTGGCATCAGATGTTTTCTCTTGTCTTATTTACTTACACTTACTTATTCTTTTAAATTCTTGATAATAGACGTAGTCCAAACGTGCTTGGAACATGAGAGAAACCCACAGCAACAAAAAAAACCACTATTTACAGAAGATGAGTACTTTTGGCTGAGCCACCTCCGCTTTGTCAAAGGCAGAAAGTTGCAGCCAAGTAAAAAACTGGGAAGCCTCCTTTAAGTAAAGCCTTTGTGTATCCTGTGCCTCAAAGTCGTTGACTCATCTCCCCAACTACTTAGGCTAAGTTTCCTCCCTTCCCATTGGAAACACCCAGACCAAGCTGTGATCAGCAGGCCTGCAGGGAACAACCCTGGGTCTGCTGGGCTGCACATGGGGGCAGGGGGGCAGGAGGGAAAAGCCCGATCCACTGTCTTGGCAGGGATCAACATGGGATGCAGGGATGGAAACAAAGTGCAACCACATTAATTGTGTGTTCTCATCTCTTGCTTTTGACCTCTCTCAGCTGGGAAGTTTGTATCACACCACTTTCAACATAGCCCAGAAAATAGCACTTCTGGGGAGAGGGAAGAATATTTCTTCAGCAATTCTTATAATTTTTTAAGAACAAACTTAAAAAAATAAATCTTACTTTTTGTGACATACAGATTCCTGAATGCAATCTCTGAGTAAAAATGTCTTTTAATGTATATGAAGAAAAACATAAATCTGAATGTACAACAGATGTTCCACTATGTATGCATATGTATGTTTATAGCATGCTCTCCCAATCTCTATGTGTATCTTATGAAGACTATTGCATATTTTAAATAACTTAACAATGGGTAATTCTGACACTCCCCATAAATTACCAATATGAGCAAGTAGCGGGTTCCAACCCAGCAACACTTTGCTAACAGCCATGTTTAATTTTTCAATGGGCAATGTGATTACTTTAATACCCTTGAGTGATTAGGGTACTCTAGAAGGTTACTACAGGAATGCTAACTATGTCCCAGGCAGAAGCTGAGGAGCATGGCCTGTCATGGCATTATAATTTCAAACGGATTACACCAACATAAATGGAGAGTCATCATGCTGTGACTGTATAGATATAGACATTGCTACAAATGTAGAATGAGTTCAATCTGTAGAGATAAACACATCTGTTAAATAAATTACACAGCAATCTTGGTCTTTGCAAAAGTACAAAATGAGGGAAAAAGATAAACATGTATAAGAAAACACTGGTTAACTCTGTTCTCTCTAGTATCTACATAAATCTATCCACATTTTCTAATGAATATGGCATGATATTTACCTTTCACACAGGAATGAGGCAAGACATAACTTTAATAGTGTTTGCAAAGTGCTATCTAAGTGCAAATGATTGATAAAGCCAGTGAATGGCAAAGAGCCAAATAATATTTAGATTGAGAAGCGCTTAATCCACAGGCTTTAAGAGAAAGCATTTCTCTTCTAGCTTCTTCATAATTCACAAATCAGGAATTGGAAGCTTTTAACATATTCTTATATGTTGAGAAAATGAAATAATTTAGCAGCAAATAGTTGATCCATTTTCTTATCTCATGAGATATAAAAATTAAATAGACACATGATCTGTAACGATTACACAGCAAATTCAGCATATTCAGTGGATTTTTCCCACTTGTAACTAAATAATGGTTTCTTTTTCTTGAGTAGGTTTTGTGGACTTGTACTATGTAATGGCACTTAATATTACAGCAGTTCTCTCACCTCTAGAATGTTTCAAAACAACAAATTTCTGATTAATAAAAGACATTTGTCCAGCATTATATAAGTCAAGAGGGCATTTCTTAAAAGACAATAACACAGAAAAATTGGTACTGGCTGAAATAAATAACATACTACTTTGTCCAATAACATATTTAGAGTCAAAGATTTTAAAAATTGTTTAAGGTACCTTATATATAGTCACAGCAGCAAATTCTATCAAAGGATTTGTTTTCCAGAAGCTCTAACTGTGTAAACTTTGTCACCCACACAAAAATCACACAGGTTTTTAGGAAGCTCATTTCAGTGTAGGAGACACTTTTTGCCTTTTATGTTTCACATCATCTTTTGTACATCATGCTTTCACTCCGAGGGTCACTAAACAGGGATTCATTCCAGATGCATGATTGGGACTTAATCTTCTGACTTTATCCTGGTAGGATAGTTTCCCATTTAGTTTGAATCTCTGCTGAAAAGATAATTATAGAATAGAATTACCAATACCTGAATTAGGCAGTTTTCCACAAAATCCCAAAGAGGTTTTCCACAAGACAAACTTGCAAATTGAAAGGATGGGGGAAGCCAAGGGAGAGGAACAGAGAAGAGAGGCTAAGATTTTCCTGACATGGTGGAAAATACATATTAATAGGTCCAAATTTCCACCATTATGGTGGAAACACACTTTTTGCTGCCTGCCATTGTGTTAATTTTTTGCTGCCATCATTGAAAATACAATTTTTACCAGTAGTTAAACCAAGATTAGTGTGTGGGATTTTGATGGGAGACAAAGTTGCCATGAGAACACTCATCTGGAATGCAGAAGAATCAAAGATTAAATTACTTCCTAGCTGGCTTCTCAAAAAAAATTGAGGCAGGAGGTTTCTCTCACCAGCTTTGACTGCTACTGGAGTATAGTGACATCTCCCAGGAGAACCTAATGGCCTAATTCTCAAATTATATGGCACAGCACCAACCTAATATTTTAAGAGATGAATTTTACAGTCTTGTTCTCACAGCTCAGTGATATAGGAAATCCAGGCTTACTTTCCGATTCCACTGTCTTTAAAAGATCTGAGGTTTCTCCAGTGTGGGACAAAATCTAACCCAGAAATCTTTTTATGATTTGCCAAAACTAAATTCTTGTTTCCTTACCAGCCTTCAATACCACACACGGTAGTATCTGGTGTTGTATTTAACTCCCCGCTAGGAAAGCTCTCTTATGTCTTATACACAATTCCATAGTGATAACTTAATATCTAATAACCTGCTTATAACAATCACTATGAAAGAACCTCTAAAGCCTAGGAAAATTAAAAGCTTTTTTGCTCTTGGTCTGAGATTCAGATTTTACCTAAAATGTGAAAATCACAACAAAAGATTATTTTTAATTATTCTTAATAACAACAACAACAACAAAAACAACATGCCACCATTGCTAATTACTACCATCAACCACCACTACTAACTTGGAGAAGGTAAGATGAAAGGAATGAACCACAAATTTTAATGTTTTAGGGAACAGACTAATTCAACATAAAATAAGAGTATGAAACAGTTAAAGACATAAGTGGCATTGTCAGATGAAAAGTCTTACAAGAGGTAACACTATAAAGATTGTATCTGAAGATTAGATGAGTGTGGAGATTCCAGGGGTTAGGTTGCATCTTTGCCAAGATTATTTTATTCAGGCTGTATATGTAGAAGGGGCCTGCAAAGATAATAAAAGAAGGAAAGAATTTTCTACAAAGCTTCTAGTATGTGGATCCTTAGCCTCCATGGCCACCGATCAAATATTTGTAGAAAGTTAATCAAACTTTTCCATGGTTTTCAAGCTGTCAGTTTAGTACAGGCATTCTGCCTGTTCAAATGGAAATTTTGGCATAGGTTAAGCCTATTAGTAATGACTGTCAATCAGGTCACCAGCTTCTTTCTGTTAAACACGTTGCAGGGACTTTACATACACTCATCCCAAGGGTTATTTTAAACTGGCCTCTAAAATAAGACCTTTAGTATTATAGATGGAGGTGCCAGCAATGTATCCTTTTGCTGTGGGTTTAGGAAAGGGCAAGAGCACAGTACCCTACAGCCACCAAGGCCTTTCTGAAGTGTGCAGTGAAAGAATTCCACTACACACAAATTGGTGATTGCCTTCACCAGAGCACAGAAACAATTTTAGTAGTAGACAGGATTGGGTTTTTCTTCTCCCTCCCGAATTCTGGGCTTGCTGGGAATGTCTCTGTGTGAAGTATTATTCATCAAAGTACACAGCGTGCAGAACAGCTCGGAAGTGATTGCACAACATAAGACTGTATTTCCAAAGTGGGCACAGGCACTCCTTATATAAATCACAGTTGAAGCAGTGACAGGAAAAATATACAGAAGCATAAACTGTGTTGTTAAAGGTTTTAGTAAATCATCAGAGCCTTGAGGTTGTTCAGGGATTTTTACTCAGTGCAGTTACTGGCTGCCGGCTCTCCTACTATCAGATAGAAAGCACAGGGCAAAATTGGTAACTGGATGTTGTGGGCAGGTTCTACTCGGTCCTATTACATGCATATTAATGCTTTTGAGGGAACGTTTTGTCTCCAAAGTATCTGGCAAAATCAGTGTGATTCTCTAACTGGATCACTGGAAATCCAAGGGCCTCCTTGTAGACTTCAGCAATAGAAATTATAATTGTGGGAAAATAATTTAAAATTCACTCCTAACATGATTTTTTCAGAACAAAAATCTATAACTACATTTCAAACTACATGGCACTGTGATAAAAATAGAGAAAAATCATTCCTCAACAGCAACAACAACCCCAGTCTTACTCTACCAAACTTGGACAGATAATTAAGGATATAAGAAATATGATGTTTCCCAATTTATGTGCACATGCATACACACAAAAACAAACAGCAATAAAAAAACCCCAAACTAACAGCAACAACAACAACAACAAAAACCCAACAAAACAAAGCCAAAACACAAAAATCAACAACAAAAAACCCAAAAAAACAACAAAAACCAAAACAAAACAATAAACCCAGATCTGAAAAAAAACACAGAATAGTTCAGAACAGCACTAGCAGAATATGCAATTTCTTATGTGCTGCTCATATTTTGAGAATTATAAATTTAAGTAACTGGATGACTGGTGAAAATTTTTCTTTTTGTGACCCTTGTTTCATTTACATATCAGACATTAAAAAACAAATTAAAACCCCTAACTCATAGAATATAAGTAGCAGATGTCAGTTTTGTTGGCTTTGGAAATTCTAAGGGTTCTGAATGAGATTTAACTATTGCTGGCATCTTTGCATATGGCCAGGTTGGACTTACAGGATACTTCCTACAAATTTGAAGGTTATAATGGACCAGATCATTCCCCATTTTGTCATCAGACACAGTGTATGTCAAAAACATTCACTTCCCTGTGTCCTCACTCACAAGCTAGAAGCCTTCTCCCACCCAGCAAGGCAGCTTGACATCCTAGAAAGCTGTATGCAAAGGTCTAAATTCTTCAAACTTTATATACTGTATGTACAATATGCAGAGTACGATACTGTTGGAGTTCACCAGTGTCACTATGGGTTGGAGCTTTTATACGAACTCTGTTACACATCAAGACAGAACTGTTTTCCATGTAATCTTCAGGGAGTCCTGTGGGAAAGTGGAAACAAGGGATCTGAAGATTCATTTCAGTGCCAGCTAACAGGAATCTCAAAGGTCACTCTGTTACACATATTGCATTGCACAGTTGATTTCAAAGCTAAAAATGTGCCCACAAGTAATGTCTTCCAAGGCAGTTTTCTTTATAAAATGTAGAAATGCATTCCAAATGGTCTTATCAATAGAACAAAAAGTGTGCACTGTCTATACTGAAATGGGGGAGATCTAACTACTAAGACCAGAGCAATGAGTTTTGATGAGGCTATTTGATAAGTTCAGTTCAGTAAGTGTGTGACTGTGGTAAGACATCAAACAGCAAGGAAGGGCACTGCTGTTGTTTAAACATGACAGTACTATCTGGTCACAGCCTTAAGAAAAAGTACTCAAGATTTTATTTAGGCTAATAACAAGCAGATTTTTATTCCCAAATAAGGGTGGAATATTCCCAAATAATTTTATAGAAAATAGTTCCTAATATTGGGTAAAAAAAAACCTTTCTGTAAAAACATGAAAAAGAGTTACAATTCTCAAGGAACTACTGATCAAAAAGACTACAGAGACCTCGGTTTCTACTTTGCTAGTGAATTAGGGAAGTGTTTTCTTCTCAATAAATACTACCACAGTTTCTTTCACACATGCTGGCCTATGGATTGCTCTCCACAAGGCTTTAATCACAGGTCACAGCATTTGCAGATACATCCAGCTATGCATAAAACAACACAGAACAAAACAAAACTGCAGAAAATAAAAAGCCCACCTTCATGGCCTGTACTAGTTGCAAGCGATTATTTGAATCCATATGGTATTTGAGACCTGCAGATCTGTGATATTTACAAACTTACTATCTGAGAATCCTTGTCTCCACTCCACCACCACCCCCAATCTGCTTTCAATCTCCCTTAAACCATTTCCTAAACGGTCCCACCATATTCCTCAGATTTTACACCTCCCTCTTCTTCCCAGTCTGCACCTGCCTGCCTGCATTGACTCAGGGCCATTACATTTTGGCCCTCTTGCAGCCACAGATGGACCTTCTGGATTCTATCCTCAGACTCAGAGCCAAAACAAGAATGACACACATTTGATTTTCTGTCTTTTTATATGTAAAATAGTATATTTATTTCTTGATGAAAAATTAGAACACAGTTCCAAGTCTCTGTATATTTGTAAAGTCAGCTAGGTCTAGATCACCTTCAAGGTTTAATGATAATTTTGAATTATAGATACATTTCTATGCTATGTTCCTCCTGTCAGTTTTGCAACTATCATTACCCCAGAGAAGAGAAATGATGCTTAGCACACAAAGCATAATATATTTTTTATGAGAAAAGCATATAATCACTTTGCTTTTCCTCTTTTCCTTATGTCACACAAACTGAAAACTGTCTTGTAGTTTCTGGCTCATATTTCAGAGTAAAGTTAGATAACAAAGATTTTCTTCAGTGTGCCATAAGTCTCAGTGCCACCAGAATTGTTATTCAGGGTTATGCACTGTTTGCAAGAGTTTTATGAGGTTAGGGGGGAATAAATATGCCTTTTCCAAAATTGCTATAGATCTATCCTTCTCCTATAGGATCTTACCTATTCTGATGAGCTGGGTAAATTGAATGGCTCCTATAAATAGATAGCTTGCCAAAAACTGTGCTTCTATTATTAGATATTAGATAGATGACAATTAATCAGCATTCACTTTTCTAATTGCACTGCATCTGGATTTTTCTGAGTCCTCTGTAATTGTGTCTTTTAGGAGAGGAAAAATGGGAAAGGAAAGCTCTGCCAGTTTTATTTGCACATCTTTGCCAAAATTATGATTTAATAGCAATAAAATTTCCAACAGCAAGGCAATTTTTCCCTGTTTTTATCCCAAAGTCATATCAAGTGAACCTGAATCAATGATAAATGTCTACATTAAAACCATCATTGCTAATAGTATTCTAGATCATTCGTCTTTTGTTCAATGTGACCAAATTACAATCAGCACATGACTATAGCTACTTGTGATTAATGATGGTTTTACTTAGTAACTGACAGTGAAGCTTCTGGGAGGAAAATGGCAATATATTTCAAAATTCCAAGCTATAAATTTTGGAAAAAAATAGCTCTATTTTCAAAGCTGTTAACATGTCTGCTGCTACTTTTACCACTGTCAGAGTGAAGCGCTTAAAATTGCTTAAATTTTGAAGTGATTATTCCTCTCTTTTCAGGGTGGAAGTTTTGGCTTAGGAGGTCTTAAATCCTTTGCAGACTATACACAATATTTCAGAAGAACTAGAGAGTATGCAAGGAAGTGTGTTGCAATTACTCAGGAAAAAAATTAATGACCTGGAATAAAGTCTCTCTGAGAGCATGGTAAATTAAAAAATTATAGATAACCTTTATGAATGAATGAATTAAAGAGTAGACTTTGTGAAACACTGGAAGAAAGCTGTAAAAGCTTTCACTTGGGAGAGGCTGATCTTGATAAGGTCAGAAGTGGATAAAAACCATTTTTACCATCTGATGGCCACTCAGCAACTTTAGGCGCGTGTTTCTTAGTCTGGCACAGATGTTCACATCAAAACAAGCACTCCTGCTGATAATCTCAAGAGTCTGATCAAGCAGAAAGACTTCCCAAGCCTTTTGCCCACAATTATTCTGATACTGAACAGCTGGGCAATGTATAAAATACCTGTGTTGCCATTGCCAAATTTATTATAAGCCCGAGAAACCTCTGTCTTTGGAATTATCCATCTTTAAATTGTGTCAACACTATGGTTATTTCAAACTGAGAATGAAGTAAAAAGAAAAGAAAGTATGTGTTTTAGGTGGGACTTTCTACAGTATTTATCAAAGAAAAATGGTTGTTCTCTACTCTCTACTCCTTGAAGAAAGCAGAAAAGGACACTTCTACCTCTCTGGGAGCAAAGTTCCTCTGACTCCAAAGAGCTTTATAAAAAGCCTGTTTTGAAGGCAAAACCCTGGATGTAAGTGAGGTCTTTATCCAAACTTCAATATTGTACCCTAAATCTCCCTATTCAAGAAAAAAAAAAAAAATACCTTTTTTTAAAGTCTTTTTAACAGGCAAGTTTAACAATACATGCAGAGCAAGGGGAGCTGCCTCTATTGGCTCTTCCTGTGATCTTTTCATCAAATAATTTTTTGTCTCCATTTTCTGATAATTTGGAATAATTACATTTACCTAGATTCATGTGGCTGCATTAACCATCTCATGTTCACAAAATCAGTATGCAGCCTAAACACGGGACTATACATAGTGAGATTTCTCTTCCTATGGATCAGTTATCTAAATGTGTATAAATGTGTATTCACTTTCTCTCTCTATGTCTCTCTCTGTCTCTCTCTATCTCTCTTTCCTCCACATTTTGAAGTAAAACAACTGGGAAGCATAAATATTTTTTCCATTTTTGATCAAGAGAAGGATATGTCACTATCCATAGGAATTTCACAGCATTTGGCCTTTTTAAGTTCTTCTTGAGACAAAAAATAATCAATGAGTTAAAGTATCACTTTCAACTTGTGGCACTTTGTTCCCCTTTGCATTATATTATATAATTGATATCTGTTTTTATATGAATGCTATGAGTAACATGCAACTATAGAGACATAGTTTCTAAAAACAATTAATTATCTGATCATTTAAAATTAAATTCTACTGTGACTAGAAATGAAATCTAGGACACCGTTGAAGGTTACAGACAAAAATTTTGGTTTTCCTTTCATTTTGTTTTGACTAATAAGTTGTTGTTTCAATTTTGTTTCTAATGGCAAAGATCTGTGCATCAATTCAGCATGGTTTTGTGTGCAGATGACCATTGTTCTTCTCCTCCCACTAAGGTTCATTATTAGACATACACCAGAGAACTGGGTTGTCTATGTTCAATACACTTGAATCACTACTAATGCTGATGCCAATCACTACACAGCTTATCTTTTTTAAATCTCAGTGTTTAAAACCTCCAAAAGGAAATGCATACAAATTGGTAACACATTTCTTGTAAACTGAGCAGGTTTGATCTGCAGCCTATTGACATATTTGTATTACAAAACCCTTCAGAGTAAAAATACTTTGGTTAATTCTGCTTTCTTTAAAAATTAAAGGCATTTTACCCTACACTGCCCTTAGTTCCAAAACTGTCACAAGGTAACACAACTGTGAAGACACAGTTAAATATATATGCAATATTTTGCAGCAGAACTACTTACATAAGGTTAATTTTATTTTTAGTTCACAAATTCATTTATTCTTGCTGTAATTTTGATGTGATAAAATCAACAATATAAGCCAGTGAATTAAAAATAAAGATGTTGCCTGCAACTATTTGTATGGAGATAACAAATACTTTGTGACATTCAGACCTCATTGCAAATCCATAGAAACTGACCTTTGCAATGATTTACAGGAATGTAAATCTGCAAGTTAAATAAGTGAAGTTTACTCTTTATTACTTATTCAGAATCTCCCATTAAAAGTGCTGCATGCCATAGAAAAATAATATATGAAAAAGCACACTCTTTCCTCCTGATGCTGCTATTTACAATGATTTTATTTCATCTTTTGTAGCAATGACTTAGTAGAGCATTTTAAGAGGTGAAAATTTTTCTCCAGGATTAGTTAAGCTCCATAAAATTTAACACATCAGAAAAACTGTATCAGCTCCAGTGTAACACCCTCAGACACATAATATTCTACATTTCTGTGATAATTTTTCTTCTCCCAATTAAACTATTGGGATTTTAATTATTTATTTTGACAAGATCAGTATCACGTTCAAAAATCATTATTAGTTAACATTCTATAATGTCAGTTACACAGCCTATCACAATATAGTGTGCTACCATTTGGAAAGATTTAACTTTCAGATTAGTTTTAAAGCTGAGAAGTTATCATTGTATTGAGGAGAACAAATTATATCAGTGAGGTTTTGTGTGGAAAAAAAAGCACAACAAATCCAAATCAGCAGATATTATTTTGATAAGTAAAAGAAAAGTAATGTAAATGGCTTGTGTTTGCATTGCCTTAATAGTTAAGTTGTGGTGAAGCCTGAAAAATATCATAAGATTCTAGGGACTGTGCAATGTTTGGGAAGTTTTCTTTCAGAATACTGGCTTCTTTGTGAGTTGTTTTGTGTTTTTCTTACCAAAACTGATGCAGAAAATCACATTCTCTGCTGCTTCTGGAGTTGCTTTGCCAGTAAAGAATAAACTTCAAAGATCGTGAATTGAAATCAACGTCAACAAATTGCTGTCCCTTTTCTATGCTATTTTTTTGGTTATAACTATTACTGTCATCAGATCTGTCATCTAATAGCAGCCAGAGATTTCATACTTTCTCCCTAAAAAATGTCTTCCAAACACCCATTACTTAAAACTGTAGTTTGCATATCAAAATTTTTGCTGGGCAGGAGTTATTGATCTAGCTTGGCATCTTATGCTGTATCAGCTTTTAAGGCTCAGCTTCCCCAATATCAACCCTGAGGTCAGTGGTTTACTACTTTAAGTTGAGAAAAGATATATTCTTGTGACTATCAACACCTTGAACAGAGTCAATAAACTACAAAGTGGTGCCACATGTATGCCAAAAAGAAAAGACAACAGATTTCAAATTACTAGTCCTCATTCATGGGACAAGAAGCAAAAAACATCTGTCTCCGAAGAGGCAGTCTTGTAAAGCATTAAAGAAATTTAACTTTAAGCATGTAAATATTCCCACTGATGCCAATGGAGGTCATTTAAGTCAGCAGCACTACTGTCTGTTCAAATGGCAGGTGAATGACACCACCAGTTTGGGGAAAGGGAAAAAATGGCATCTAAGCACTAAATATCTGAGGCCATACTTAATAAAAATGAGTCACAGAGCAGCTTAACTTTGGATACTTTTTTTTTAGTGTGACAACACTGTCCCTGTTTTTATCCCTAAACAACTTGTTATTTCTTCATATTTCCTGTCAGAATGATCCTATTTTTTTCCAATACTACTACTAATAATAACAATAATCATCATCATCATCATCATCATCATCATCATAATCATCAACATCTTGATATCTTATGGCTGTGTGCTTTCATTAGGCTAAAAGATTCAATTCCAGATAAAAATTTCAGCCTTGGGCTCCTCACTTACCTGATACTGATTTTCCCCGTACATCATTAAACTTACTTTCCTGTTCCAGCTTCCTGTAATCCCAGACAGCTGCCCATGGCACTCAAAGTTTACAGTTTGGGTTTTGTACAGATATGTAGTTGTTAATATTTTATTCATTGGTTTGCAATGCTTAGGGCAAAAAAAAATTTGCCTTCTCTTAAAATTTCTGTGTGTAACCTGCTGTAGAGGATAACATTTCAGACCATATTGTGAGCTGCATCAAAGTGCCTCTGAAAGGTTACGAAAGGCTCCAGAAATTTGCAGAGGCATTCTACCTTGCACCTGGAGTGTCCTGTACTCTGGCACAACATTATGTCACATGAACAGCTCTCAACATCTTTATTTTTCCTGGGAATTATAGAGAATAAGAGCAAAGACTGAGCTCCAGAAGTTAAGTTATTACATTAGAACTTTTTTCTTTAATTACAGAAATCTGAGTGCCATAGAGAATGTGATATCCCAAGGTGCCTCTGGGAGAGCTCTTCCCACATAGGAAGTAGATGCCACCAAGGAGGGTCCCTTTTGCCCCTACCAATGTGCCTCCTAAAGGAGCATTATTGCATAAACGACAAGCTATAGGGAAATTTAAGAAAATGCTAAGGAAATTTCGAATTTTCCCTGTTTCTTTCTGCTATTTAAATATCATCTGGGAGAGGAAGGATATTAAAATGTAATAGAAAGAACACAAAATATTGGCATGTATAAAAAGACTGAATAATCTGAAAATACTAGAAGACAGAGGCAAAATTATGAGGAAACTGTTCCAAAGCCACACTTTCAAAACCATGTTCTCTTTGACGCATTTATTACATTTACACCTTGTCTTTACATAAGTGCCAATATTTGCATGGAAAATGTCATCACTTTGTCATATATCTTTGGTAAATGAATGTAAAATCTAAGCAAACCTGAAACTTCAATGCAGATTTTTACTCATGGGTAACTGAAGTCAGAATTAAATCCTAATAGTTCATTAAAAGTGAAACCATTAATCAAACCCAAAGAAATTAATAACTCCAACTGTCCAGTTAGCACTATAACTTCCCAATTAATTTCCAAGTCACCAGGTAATATATTTAATGTCTTAGACAGAAATGTGTACAAGGAAAAGTAACATGATTATTACAATTCTTTCTAACTGTACTAAGTTTTTGTTCCATAATGTTTTGGCTTTATCTTCCCTTTTTTTTTTTAGTTTTAGTTTATTTCTGTGTTAACTGGAACAATACACAAATCTTTACTTACATGGACTTGGGATACTTTAGCTTCAGAGAGACGTTGAAAATAGAAATGCTATCCACAGGAAAAAAAAAAATAAAGAGTACTTTGACTTTGAATTTCCTTTGGTAGCAACACTTGAGCTTGAGTTTGGAAGTTAACCTGCTCAAATTGTTCATATGTAGAATTGAATGGGTTTTGCGCAAATCCTCTCAGGGTGTACCCGATTTTTCCATGGGCTAGTGGGGAGGGAAATCTCTCATACAGGGTGGCCAGTCATTGTTGAAATTTTGACAGAAGTATCTATTGCAAGGTCCTTGCAAGAGCGTCTCCAGAGAAATTAGGAGCTAAAGCCCAGCTTGTCCACAATCCTGCATGTTCACTGCAGTGCATGCAGAATTCATTTCTATTCATGATCTTTAATAATGCACAAGGTGTCTTCTGGTTGTCTGAACTGTATAGAAAAGGTTGTCCTATGTGACCATTGCTACATCTGCAGCATCAGTTTAGACTATAGCAAATTATCAATGCACAGTAATCAATTCTATAACAAGAACTGACTGGGAAGTACCTGCCATAGATCATTCACCCAGGGAATAAACCAATACATCTTAAGCATAAAGGCTGTGCCCATCTCTTTGTTTGTGGGTATCAGGAGCTGCCTGAGGTACCCTCCAGAACTGTCTGAGTTCCTGTAACAGTGAGACAAATGCTTTGCTGTGAAGCTGGCTGCCAAAGTAGTCCTCACCTTTCTGCAAGTCAGTCCTTGGTCTCCATCTGCGAAGCTCGAACTGGAGTATCCCTGAAGTAACACGGAATTGTTAAGTCACTTGCACACATGCAACTCAGATGGTCTTCTACATTACAGGTGGAGAAAGACAAATTTTAATTTCATCTTCACATCACTATTATAACCTACATTCCCTGTATCTGAGTGCCACAGGTTAAATGCTGCAAACTACCTTTGCAGTAACACTAAGTTAAAAAATTAGTAGTATGTGTGGTCAGCACTGGAATGCTTCACACAGATATTCAAGAAACTGACAGCTTGCTTTCAAAAGATTTCAGAGAATAGAGTCTACAAACAGCTGGAAAGTATGCAGAAGTCTTTACCCAGTACATGTCTAAGACAATCTATGTAGGCCTAACCATATATGCAGTCTGGACTGTCAGATATGAAAATAAGGAATATGGAATTGTGAGAAAAGCAGTGACTAAAAAAGTGAATACTCAAAATTCTTAAGAGTTCACACTAATTTATTTACTGAAATAAGAAGCTGTCACTTAACAGCTTTAACAGCAAATAGTAAGTGGATATCTTAGCATAATCAGTATAATTTACAAATGGAAAGTGAAATTTTAACTGTTTGTACACTGTAATGTAAGTAGCTAATTCTGCATGTGTCACCCGAAGATTTTCTCATTCAGACCAGTTGAGGAAGAAAAGAATCAAGTTAAAAATTTCCAATCAGTGGTGCAACCATTTCTAGCAGAAGTCCTCCCTCTTGCTGCTTCTCCTCAGGAGCAATTGACCAACCTACACAGCTCCTACTCCCAGCTCAGCTCTCAGCTTTCTTCATTCTCTTAATCATTTGTCGCCATCCAAGCTAAAAATGGCAAAGTTCTTTTCACAAGTTCTCCTATTTCAGTTTTCATTCCTAGGCAGATTCCATCTAATGGGATCAGTTTAAGGATATTATTTCTAACAATGTTTTCTTGAAGCTACTCCAATGTCTGTCACTTTGCTTCCCACTGATTAACCCCTAGCTAGTTTATGTTGCACCACACCCAGGCTCTGCCCACTAACAATCTTGCAAGATTATACAGTGCTACTACACCTCCTCAGCCTTCTAAGTGTATTTTCTGAATTATTTCTTTTTTTCCTATAAGATTAGCTGACAAATATATTTTTTATAAAGGTATGTCCTGCCTTTACAAAGTCTTTCTGCCACTAGCTTATCATTTCTGCTCAGCACCAGAGCATAATGAGTTTTTTTGGTGATACCATTTTAGGGTGTATAGTTACAGCAGAGTAAGGGACAGGGAGAGAGAAGAAAATAAATATTCACCCAAGAGAGCTAACTAAGCTTGTCTTCTTCTTAGACAGAAGTTCAGTAGCGTTATTTAGGCTAAGTGAAACCTCCTTCTTCTTGGTTTAAAATAGTGCCAGACAGACACTGAAAAGAAAACTTCCAGTCTTTCTTGCACTATTATTGATACTGCTGTTATGGCAGATCAAATAATATTTTCCTCTTTCTACTCTCGTGGTTTCTCACATATGCGTACATAAAACTCTATATATCATGACCTGAAAAACCCAGCCATGTGTTGGAGTGGATCCTGAAAATATAAAAATAGCCCATACCTTATGTAATCTGTCCTTTTTGGAGCAAAGATCTCTAAGAGTATGTTCAAATATTTGCCTGACCTTGTCTAGTTGAAAAGATAAAGAAATACTGAAAAGTCTCTGAAACAGTGGTACACAGTTAATGTATGTCAATTTTTTGATAATTCACAGACAGATAATGAAGAGATAATAATGATAACCTTGCCAGATTACTTTAGTCCCTTTGCCTGTTAACGTTTCCTTTTTACTCACATTTCAACATCCACCAATTGCATAGTTTGCATCACAGTCTCTGGTTGTTGACTTAACAATGACAAATAAAATGTTAGTGTTATTTCATACATCCATCAGGGAAATTCCCTGAATTCTTACCACTCAATATCTCAAACATCCACTCTTCAAAAAATCTACTTATCTGACAAGGAGGACACAAACTATCAATATGGAAAGAACAATTTTCCTTATGATGTTAAAATCTTTCTAATCTGCTTTGCTCTTCACTTCAAATTATCTAACCTATCTGCTTTGCTTTGCTGTAAAAACACAAATTGAAATAACAAACCTGCAGATTTTAAAAATTTTGAATAAATATAAATTGATGTATATAAACAGACACTCTCTCAATTATGAGATTCCTAGGAACCTTAGTCTTTATTTGTCTGGATCTGTTCATGACTGAAGCCTACCTTTCTCTCACTATGGATCTAAAGATAATCTGAGACAGGAGTTAAGTCTTTATCTTTTGGCTGATTTACACACCCAAAGGGGAAGTTGGAAAAGTCTCAATCATCACGTAGAGAAAATTTGTCACCTTGCTTCTTTTGCTGCATATTTTATCTTCATTTTGACAAGGTAGAGTCTGGCAGCTGCAAATGAAGAGCTAGCACACAGGAGATATAGAGATTTGAGACCAAATTGACTCAATCCTACAAGGCTCAGAAATTAAACCACTACATAATAAAAACTGATTATTATAACTAATAGGGGGAAAAAACCCAAAACAAACAAAAAAAGAGTTAATTGAACACTTTCCTTTTGCAACACAAAGTTTTAGAGAATTTGAAATTTTCTCCTAGAAACCATAGAAGTCCAAAATAAAAGTGCTTAAATATGTGCAGTATTACACAATATCATTTAACCCATGGGACTCCTATGGAAATAATAAAATTGCTCTTTGGAAAAATACAATATACAAAATACAATATATTTCTGCCTTCCAGGGAATCAGTATCAAAGGTGCTGCCTTTGTGATATTAAGGTTAGATTGTATGGTTCTTACTTTACGTTAATCCTATCTTGGCACAAACAGCTTGTCAAACATTCACACCTACAATTAGATTGATTTGATTTATTTAATTTTTTTTAGCACCATTCGAATGTTTTACCAACTTTAACATGCTTCTAGGTCTAACTTCCTTACATTATATTCATCCCAGGAAAATTCCCAATCTTCCATGATTTTATCATTAGAGGGCGACTGTTTCTGCCTTTCTCTTTTTTTTTTCTTTTTTTTTTTTTTCCCTTCACTTTTGTTTGTTTTGTTTTGCTTTGCTTTGCTTTTTAATTCAGAAACTGGCCTGGTCTCTCATCATCTCAACATTAATGGCACCATGAGAATTCCCAGCTAAACCACATTTCTCACAGCATTTTCTACATAAGGAAACTCCACAGAGCTTATTCAATGCAATATGTATTATGACAGCAGTTTCCTGAATTACACCCATAAGGCAATGTGCAGGTTTGACTCATTACTGTTGGTTTTGGTGTTGTTTTTTTTGTTCTCCTTTTCTAATTGCTAAATATATTGTGACAATCTAGCCAAAAAATCCCAAGATATTGTTGCAATTCAGGTATAGTTCATAGACTAACCTTTTTTGTTGCTTAGGGAGAAAAAAAACAATTTTTAAAAGGAAAAAATCTGATTTTCCCATGGAAATTGTGCAAAGAAAATTAAGCGGAAGTTTTTTCTAGCAAACCTTTAGAAGCTGCACTTTTCTTACTAATTATTTCTATGAAAAATTCTGGAATCAACATTTAGATCTCCTTTTTATTTCCGTCATTAGTCTTCAACTTTCTATATTCTATGCCTTCAGATTTCACTTATCACTATTTTCAGTACAGAACATTCAGTCTTCCATTTGGTTATTATTCACCTTTCATCTAACTCTTACCTCTTGCCTATTACAAAAATCCTCTTCATAAATCATCTCCTACCTGTTCTTCAATCTTTGCTGTCCACAGGTAGCACTTTTAAAAAGTGACGCTTGACAGGTAGCACTTAAAAAAAGCATTTTTGTGCTACAACAATTCTTTTACTCCTGGGAAAAACACCCAAATAGTCTTTGTGATACTGAGTGCTTAAGAAATTCCCAGAAAAAGGCCCAATTTTTTATTTCTAAACATTTCTCTGTAAAAAGTAATCTTCACAGGACTACAGAATAAGGTAATTTGGATGGGACCCATAAGGATCATCAGATCCAACCACTGGCCCTGCGCAGCACCATCCCCAAGAGTCACTCCATGTGCCCAAGAGTGTTGTCCAAATGCTTTTTGAACTCTGTCAGGTTTGGTGCTGTGACCACTGCCCTGGGGAGCTTGTTCCAGTGCCCTATCACCCTCGGGGGGAAGAACTTTTTCCTGATATCCAGCCTAAACCTCCCCTGACATTCATGCCATTCCCTTCTGTCCTGTCACTGGTCACCACATGGAAAAGATCAGTGCCTGCCTCTACTCTTGTCCTCATGAGGATGTTGTAGATTGCAATGACGTGTCCCCTCAGTCTCCTTTGCTTGATATATCAGTGACTTTTATCTTCTTTTACCTCTGAATGAAAAGCCCTTACTTGTTTATGACTTTTTTTCAACTTGCTAATGCAAAGTTGAGCTTTTATTAAAATATTTTTAGTATATAAATTCTGGAGTTTTACAGAAAATTCTTATGCCAAGATGCTTTCTATACCCTACAATTTGTTACATTTTGTAGAAATACTACCCTTCAAGCAACTACAGGAATCTTTCTCTCGTGATTTCTGATCTGCTGCTCGTGGTATTTATTCACTGCAACACCTAAGCTTTGTGCTAAGACAAAAACTTTAAGACAGAGATTGTTTAATATCTTTATGGGTCATCTACAGGAGGAAAATATTTTATCTGAAACACCGAGTACATTAACATTCTGGTATTACATTTCCTGTCTCTTCACATTGTCTTTGTGATTCAGCCTCCAATACTGGGTTACACCAGGTATCTCTTTTACTCTCTGTAGCTCAATTTCCCATCTCTAACCAGTTTCCTCACCCTATGATTTGCATACTTCTTTTTTCCTCTTACTGTTACATGGTCCTCCTGTAACTTCCAGGAGAACCCTGACTTCTCCACTGTACATTGCTCTCAATTTCTTTTCACTTAACAGTTGTGTCTCCTGTTCTACATTTCTTTCTTCACACCTTTAACTCTTCTGACTAGCAAACTGCGAAGTTGTCCCAATGAGCAGTGATGTCTTTCTATTTTTTCTATTATTAAATAACCTTTTCACTTTGTTTATGGAAAGATTCTTCTCTTTTTCCCTTTTCACTTTTGTTCTGTTGCATGTCAGAGCAAGGCAGATGTTCTGGTTTCATTCAACAAACCCAAGATGTTTTCATTTTCTTTTCTGGATATCTTTGGAGAAAAGAACTTGTTAAAAACCCTCATGAATTTTGACATTTGTTATAACTTCATTCCATTTAATACTTAGAATTGTTCTTACACATGTACTTTTACAAGCATTTAGATACCTGTCTACATTACTGCTGTATTTCAAGCTTTCACATCTATATATTAAGATGCAAATAATGTTTGGATGGAAATCTTCTATATAAATGACATATTTTCAAAAAAAGTTGAACAAACAAGACCTCTTCATATATTGTGAAGATTGCAAAGGTTAATATTTAGAACTTTGATTACAAAAAAACTTTACAGAGAGAAAAACAAACCCATGAATGCAATAGCTAAAATAGCAGTTCGAGAGATTATTTTTAAATGTACACAAAATCTCTCCTTACAGGAAGGAATTAGGTTGGTCAGTAATTTTTTAATAAAGGTGACAAACTTTCCTCCACAATGTACTTAAACCATCCTGAATATTTTTTATGAGTTTGTCAGTACTTTAATAAGTTTTCTTCACATTTTTCTCAATAGAAAATTAGTTTGGGCAGTTACATAAGCCTCAGGAGAACTAGATTATGTTCCCTTTTTTATCTAAGGGAATTTGTGCCAGTAGAAAGGGAGAAAAGGTGTGTATATCTTTTCAGCCTACAATTTATAGTGAAAGGCAAATTCTTCCTCATGAAGACTTTCCATTTTTCATGAAATATTAAATGTTCCCTTAATCCTTGTTTAATGGATATTTGGTTGGCTGTTTTTTTGTTGTTTTTTTTAAGTAGAACAGCATCAACAGTTAAAAATTCAGTCATTTTCTTCCAGAGTACCTGATAATTTAATGATCTAACTTTTTATGGCAAGTATTTATTGGATTCAGGTGCAGTTGGTCCTGTCTTAGTTTGAGACATGGAAAAGATCTCTGATTTTTCCACCTCTTTTTAATGACTGTTCATTTCCTCTCAAGGCAAAGGTACAACCAAATCACTGGTAACTTTAGTGAATGACTCACTGGACTGTGATGAAATGGCTGAGGAAGTTGGGGCTGTTCATCCTGGAGAAGAGAAGGTTGTGTGTATACCTCACAGCAACCTTCCAGCATCTGAAGGGTCCTGCAGGGGAGTCAGAGAGGGACACTTCATCAGGAGCTGTAGTGGTAGGACAAGGAGTAATGGGTACAAACTGAAAGAGGGGAAGTTTAAGGTAGAAACTAGGAAGAAATGCTTGACTGTGAGGATGGTGAGGTACTGAAACAGGTTGTTCAGGGTGGTTCTGGAAGCCCTAACCCTGGCAGTGTTCAAAGCCAAGTTGAGTAAGGCCTTGAGCAACCTGATCAAAAAAGGGGGCCCTGCCCAAGGAAGGGGGTTTGGGACTAGATGGTTTCTAAGCTGCATTCCAACCCCTTGGCTTTCTATGATTTTATGACTCCTAGAAACACCATGACTTATTTTTAACATAATTTTCACTGCTTTTCTCACAATTTTCCAGAAAGTACTTTGTTTTTGTGTGAAAAGCTTCTTTATACAGGAAATAAATTCTTACCTGAAACCAGTTCCCATCTTTAAATTCTTTTCATTTTCAGCATCAATTATCACTTAATGAAAAATTATTATTTCTACCTCCCTGTCCCTAAATATAGTAGAGGAAGATTTTGAAAAAAAAAAAATTATAACGGCTGGAAGCTAAAGCTTGACACAGTTCAACGTGTCACAAACTGGTACTGGTGAATGTGATTGACGATGAACATGAACTGCCAAGGGGTGTTTATCTGTTGATACTTACCTATAAAGATTGTGTGTCACTCCACAAGACATATCTGTCAAATACATCATTGTACTGTGTAGATAATAAATAAGAATACCTGATCTACCTAATTGTATCTTTGGCCTTATTATATGTAGTAATATGTAATTGAGATTTATTAGTCAGAACTGAGAGCTTTTTTCCTAAAACAGCCATCTACATGTTGCCATAGAAATTAATTGCCAGCTTATTTAAATTCTTTTCAGCCAGAAAGAGTCTCACTGAAACTCAGATTGGTCACAGGGTGACTCCTGTCTATTGAAACCAAAGAGATCAACTGAAAACTCTTTTCTTTAAGCATCTTAAGTCTCACACAGTGTCATCAACCCAGACCGCTGGAAGAGCAGAGGAACTGGTTCCAGTTCAAAGCTGCCTGTGCCAAAGGAAATTTCTAAACAATCTCAGATTCAGTAGAACAATCTCAGAATATCCAGAAATTTTCTTCACACCAAGTTAGTGTCAAATAATTTCTTTTTTGCTGCCCACTTGGAAAAAATGTGAGAATTTAATTATTTTGAACATTTTTTTTGTTTTAACTATAGAATATAATAGAAGATAAGTTTTTAGGTATTTTCATCTGTAGTAGTATAGTTTATAATTTCCTATATATGATACAGGGTAATCCACAAGTACAGTAAGTGAGTATAATGCAGGAATGTTCATATACAGAAAATGGAAGTATAATTGTTTAAATGTTTGCATAATTCTAGATACTAGATTTTCAGCACAAAAATATTTATCTATATATTAAGGCATTTTTATTTATTTTATTAAGAACCACGTTAAGTTTGAGTTTCTCAACAATGTCAGCTTTCTAATTTCACTTCATATTTTTAAATATTTAACCATAATCTTAATACTTGTGAGCCTCTCCCGTATATTCTATTGTCTACATCCAAGACACAACAACATTACTCAGAGGAGGTTAGAAATTCATACACTGTTGCATTTTTTTCCATTTGTACTAGATTTTAATTAGATCATACTTTTGTTGCATTGAAATTTTATATCTATTTCTTCTCAGGTTTTTCTGTATTTTGAAATTGGTTTTTTTATTTAATTTTTTATTAAAAAGTTTAGCTCTCTTAAGTGACCGAGGAATATGAACATCGTAGGTTGAAGCATGATAATTTGTGCAGGGCAACCCTCATGAAAATCCTTCATGTCAGGTCTAAAAAAATCACCTAAATATTTCACAGATTGTTTCAACCTTTCTCTAGTTAATCAGTGTAGCGGTTTCGGGGTGCTGTAGGAATCTCTGCGATGTGCCGGCGATTTGGACAGAGCTCTCCAGAGTCCAGTCTTAGAGCATGCAGGTTTATTGGGGAAACAGGGTGGGGGGAGGGGCAGAGGAGAAGAGCCCCGGAGAAGGAGCAAGAGGCCAGAGAGGGCAAGAAGGGGGCAAGAGCAAGAGCAAGAGAGGAGAAGAGAGGAGAAGAGAGGAGAAGAGAAGAGAGGAGAAGAGAGCGATGTGTCCCTTACAGTACAGTAAAACAGCTTCCCTCCTGAATATTCTATTTTACAGTAGCCAATCTAGTACAAGATACAAATCCTATAGCATTTACATACAGCCTATAAGAATCATTACATTACCATTTGGACCCCTCCTGCCAGGCCAGCAGGGGCAGCTTTGACCCCTGGACTCTTGGTAAGGAGAAGGGCATTGTTTAATCAAAAAAGGGGGTTACAGACAGCTGGCCATAGCATTGTTTTCCAGTTGTTCAGTAACTGAGGCTTGGCGTTTTAGAGATCGAAACTTGCTTTCAATTCTATTTCACCTACAGGTTTCATATACTCAGAATTTAAGCAATCATATTTACGAGGTCTTCCTGTTTCATCTTCCCCAACAAATCAGCCCTTGGCTTCTGCAGATAATGTGCTTGCAAGGATATCTGATATTGCCAGTGGGGCAATGATGTTTGTAGTGATGATACTTGTCCAGGGGGAATATGGACAGACCCCAGCTGCTCGCCCAATTCAGCTTCCTCCATTGCTACCAAATACCAACAACTCATTCCCTGCTGACCTTGGCTGATTTCAGCTACTCATGTAACAGTGTATTTTACAAGTTTAATATTCTTATGCCTAGTTCAGCTTACAATACAGAGACTTCCTTAAATAAACCAATATCTGATTTGCTGGGTTTTAATAAATAACAGGTATAAATGGTTACTATAAATAATAACACTGATTACCCTGTGTAATCAAACTCTTCACCTGCTGTGAGACGCACCACATTTATGCAGATCAGCTGTAGGCTTTTCATCCATGAAATTATAGAATGTATAATGTGATGGGCCATGATATATTTAGTGTACTGTAATTGCTTATTTATAAAAGAGCTATCAACAGCCCACTTTAAATAAATTCAGAAATCACCGTAGGGCATTTCAAAATGAATATTTTATATGACATTTCTAAAAGATTATGAGCATTTCTTTGAACAGTAAAATTAATGGCTGTTTTGCTGTTTAACATCATCCTGTGTAGATTCAGGATAATGGCATATAAACTGTAATTACTGTATTTGTGTTTTAATTAAGAATATAATAATCCACCTCTCTCATGCTGTAGTTTTCCAGGATTAATATGGGGGGCAATTTTAAATGGTCTGTTTACTAATAGAATAGTTATAAAAAAGTGAATGAATTAAACAGTAAGATATATACTTGCAGCTCACTTCTAACAAGAGACATTCTACACGGTCATCTTGCCTATTGCATTTTAGACTCATTGGTTGATCTTCATCCTTTTCTGTAAATAAGATTTAATGACAACTGAAGGCGCCAGCTTTGCCTACTTCCTTACATACATCAACAGCCTGCAGTGTGTCTACATAAAGAGAACCAAGTTTTCTCCTGTAGGCAGCGATGTTACTTTTGGAAGAGGAAGGGATGAAAGCAGAGTAAAAAAAAAAAAATGCTCTAAAAGAGAAATCTGAAACTTTCAAAATGCTTACTAATGAGAAGGCCAGTTAGGTTTCTATTCTGACAGCCTGAGAGATTAATAGGTAGATGGAAAAGCAATTTCATACTTTTAGTGACTGTCAACACCTATTCCATATCTTCCAGAGCAGTGCTATTAATAAACATGTTGATCCATGGAAAAATATGTCAAAATCACCCTTCAGGGCCATCACTGTGTTTTTACCTGCCCCTGTGTTTATGTAATTTACAAATAAAGTTTGAAGAAAAGAAATGACCAGATATTACGACTGCTGTGCTTTCTTTACCTGCCATAGAAAATTAAACTGATTATGTGTTCAGCCACTGTGTCTTCAGCTGGATCTTAATGTAATGTAAAAGTTTGTATTTATGAAACTAGCCTTGATATTTTATAACAAAGATTTCCAAAGTTGGAAAATTAATGAAACCTGATATCTTATGATTTTCATGTCTTGATCTTCTAGTATTGGTGCTCCAATTAGATTTTCCACAGATGGGGTATTTTTTGCATCTCTTGCCATTGTGGCTTCTCTGGTGACTAAGAATGTATTAATTCATGTGGCAGCATTTTCCTTAGAAGGGTCATTGCAGCACCTCTCCTGACTGCTAAGTCACATATTTCAATGGAAGTGACAGAGATCACTGACAGAAAGATCCTAAAGCCCATCTGTCAAATTTGGTTGAAACTGGCAGAGTTGCCTGCAACTGCTGATAGAAAAGTTTCTAAGGGACTGAAAGAGACATATAGGAGTCACAAAATAATCAAAAATAGAACAAAAACCTTACATTTTTTCAGCTAAAATAAGGTTTTTCATTAAATATTGGCATTCTGTTTCTCTACCCAGCCTGAATCCATTTGTACAAAGGGTAAGAACAGTAAATTATCAAAAACTTTTCAAATGAGTTCCAACTGATGCTTGAATCAAGTGCCAAGTAGAGGCATAAAGCGATTTTTGTTTTACCAAAGCTGGTTCATGTGTCCAACCTGTTTTTATTCAAGTGATCTTTTCACATGCTTTTCCTGCCTGTGTTTACATGGTGTCTATGTGATTTCATTAATGCATGTAAAATGCATTTGTCTCCTTTCTAACACTAAATGGAATTACACCCTAACAGGCAAGGAACAGCAGCTAAGATGTTCAGGTGCCAGAAGGAAAACTATTGGTGTGTCTTGAAGCAATTTCCCCATTGTTTCTGGCTTTACAGTGCAGGGAAATCTACAATTACTGGACCATCATGAGTGATGTATGTTTTCACGGTGAATTGGATCAAAGATATTTTGCACAGATGTTTCTGTAATTGTGTTGCAATGGGGAAATTTACTGTTCAGTGTCCCACAAATACATATTTCCACCTGTGCAATGGTCTAGTATAGAAGTTGGGCCTGTAGCATAAAATATGTAGTTAAGAGAGTTGGCACAAAAACAGCTAAACATAATTTCTTAGAACTGTCTGTGCACGTATTTCTGTAACCATCTCATTTTTTTCAGCAACTGGACTTTCCAGCTTTACTTCCAGGGAGAAAGAAAAACAATTGACAGGCTAACGGAAAGTTTTAATTTTGTTGTGGTAAAGATAAGATGGAAAGCATGCATTTTTAAACAATTGTGTGTTGGGGGGGGAGGAAGTTTATTTATTTCTTCTTTATTTTCTGTTGAGAATAGAAAGTCAGCAAAAAACTCAGTATGGACAGCACCTTCCTTGATCCTGATTCACATGCTAAGTTTCTTTAAAAGTCTTAGGTCAAATATGTGTGTAGCAAAAGGAATGTCTGCATGAATAAGATGAGATGCCTTTCTAAAAGGCACCTGAAATACTTCTGTTTGGAAAATGCTTCAGTCAGGGATGGCATGATTAATTCTTAGTCTGATTTCTCACTGAATAATCATCTTCCAGAACTTGTCTTGGTCATGACAAAAAAAATCTAGTTAGTTTTTTTCTTCAAATCATTTTTTTACTTCAAAATATGTGGACCTTTGAACATTGAAGCAAGGAGAGTTGAGCAACCACAATACTAAACAAGTTATATTCTTAAGAGGGCTGAAGAAAATAGTGTGGGAGAGTCAGGTTTTATCCCTTCTTTGATCAAAAAGAAATACACTGTTCTTCATGCAGTTCTAATTGCAGTCAATTTGAGGGCTTATTTGTGGTCTGAAACACAAAGCAGAAAGACCCATAATAATAAAACCACACTTCCAGTGAGTGGTAAAACTATATTGTTGCAGTGACAAGATGCAAAGTTGGAAAAGTCAGAGTTATCTTGGCAACCTCAGAGCAGTGATAACCTATGTCTGAATGTACTCACCCTTCTCCTGACAACTGAGACACAGGAAACACACACTAAGAGTAGAAAAATGAGAATTTTTAGCATATCCATAATTGATAAAATAATCGTTGATTGTTTTTTGTGGTTTTCAACTGTCTGCTCAACTCTTTGCTTTTAAAATGAGTAATCCTAATACCACTCTGACCGCCTTGGTGTCTTAATCTTGTCAATCCTATTAACCTCTCTAAATCAATATTTAAAGTCTAAATTTTATCATAGATTCCTTTTAAGTGTTAGAATCTCTGATTCTCCCAATTGAATCTGTTACACAGTACTGTCACTCCACTGACTCAAAAGGAATAATTTATTATTTACATTGATGCAGATGGTGAAAAAACTCCATGCCTTAATGCAGTGGAGAGCTCCACATAAATGCTATATGGAATATGGGGTAATTTATTCTAATATACTGTGGCTACAATGGAACAATGGAGAATTAAAAAGAGGAAAAGTCAATAAATATGTAATAGTGAGAAGAACAGCACATAGAACAGAGGAGTGAAATGAGAAGGAAAGGAATCAGGAATCGTTGATTTGTAATGGTTTAAAGGGATGATGAAGTGCAGAAGATGAAAAGAAGAATTTGGTTTTAGGAGCTGTCTCTTCATTACCACCATCTTGGGGACTGCTTCTATTCTGCTTTTATGGTCCCTGTAAATCAGACTAATGTTGCTCAAGTACTACTATGCTGGCTGCCAAAAAGACATACAATCAACAGCTCCCACATTAGAAGATTTGAGCAGTAGACAGAAGTATTTTTTCTGGAATGGATTATCCAAGCATATCCCGCCACCTCACAACTGCACCTTCGCTGGCATTGCCCAGTTGACTGTCCACTCTCCACAGTGGTGAAAATGACTGGTGCTGCACAGCTCTTCTCCATCATTGTCACAGCTGAATCTTTACCTCTTAAACTGCCACTAATCAAGGTCGTCCCTCCCAGGATACAGCTTAACCATCTATCTTGTACTTCAGTAAGGCTTTTGACACAGTCTCTCATACGGTGTTCATAAAGATGCTGTATGGACTGGAAGAATCAATGAGGTGGACTGAAAACCATCTGGGTCCAGATGGTGATGATCAGTGGCAGGAAGCCTAGTTGGAGACCAGTGATTAATATACCCCAGAGATCAATACTAGGTTCAGTCCTGTTTAACATATTCATTAATGATCTAATGATTGGGCAGCAAGTTTCCTGATTACACCAAATTGTGACCAGTGGCTGATACAGCAGAGGATTGTGCTGTCATCCAGAGGGATCTTGACAGGCTGGAAAATGGGCTGGCAGGAACCTCCTGAAGTCCAACAAATGGAAGTTCAAAGTCTGCATCTGAGAAAGAAAAACCCCAGGCAGTCCAGCTGGAAGGCAGCTCTGTGGAGAAGGACCTCAAGGTCCTGGTGAACACCAAATTGAGTGAGTTAATAGTGTGCCCTTGTCACAAAAAATACTAATGGTATCCTGAGCTGTATTAGGAGTTCTGCCAGGTACTTGAGGAAGGTAATCTTTTGTTTCTAATCAGCACTTGTACGGCCACATCTGGAGTGCTCTGCTCGGTTCTGGGCTTCTTAGAACAAGAGGGGCATAGATGTATTGAGGAGAATCCAGTAAAGGGCCACAGAAATGATTGTAGGCTCTCATACAAGGAGGGGCTGAAAGCTGCACCTGTTCAGCCTGGAGAAGAGCAGGTTCAAGGGGTTCTCATCAGCATCTATAAATGTCTGAAGTCAGGGTGTAAAGAAGATGGATCTTTTCAGTGGTGCCCAGTGACAGGACCAGAGATGACGGGCACAATTAGGTAGACAAAAAGTCCTCTCAGAATACCAAGAAGTACTTTTTTTACTGTGAGGTTGACCAAGCACTAATGCAGGTTGCTCAGAGAGATTGTAGACACTCCCTCTTTGGAAATATTCAAAAGTCATTCGGACACCCATAGTTCTGAGCAATCAGTTCTAGATTACCCTACTTGAGCAGGCAGATTAGACCTGATGACTTTCAGAGATCATTTCCATCCTCAATTATTCTGCGATTCTGTGATCCCAGAGACAATCTCAGTAGTTTCTCAATAAAATATTTTTGCAACTTAGAAGAGTAACATATGTGCTAAGTTCACACATTTAAAAAATATTCCTTGAAACCCTGTCTTTTGGCCTTTATTTCCTAGTCACCCATCTAAGAAAGGATTATTGTAACACTTGCCGCATAACATATATTTAGAAAAAAAATATTAACTTGCCAAGTAATATGGCATTATTAGGTCTGAGAAAACAAATTAATCTATCCCACACTTACTCTCTCCTCCCTAAAATTTGCCTTTCTGCCAAGAAAATTTAACCCTGTGATGGAGAAAACACAAAAACCACATACTATATTTTTTTACTCACTTCTAATTTCCAGATTGTAAATTAGTCATAATTGTGAACTGCTTTTGCATAGTCCTCTGCTATACATCACCTTATATGCCTGTCTGTGCTGTCTGGAGCTGATTAGACACAGGAAATACAGACAATATCCATTTTATTGTATTGACAGAAAATCAGTTTGTTGTTGCCAACTTTAGCAACATCTTTGTAACTCTCAGAATGCTTGAAAACTTAAGCACCTCTGTAACAAACATTAATATACCCAGTCAATTATGTTACATACATTACAAAGCAGCAATTTTGCTTTCTGGCAATGGTATAATGATTTGAAAATAAAAAAGGGAAATTGAACAAGTGGTTTGTGAAAATGATAATGAATAAAATCAACTGAATACTCTGAGTGGTGCTTTTAGAGTGCTATAAGTGTTTTCTCACCATCTTTTTCCTCTTCATGTATAATCCTCTTTTTCTTCATATACATGTAACTTATTTGTAAGAAAAGCAGGCAGTATTCTTAGACTGTTAAAGACACCATCAATCATTGTCTTGCTTGGTAATGCTTCAACTACTCTGGAAAAATACTGTCATTTTCATGCCTACAATCTGATGTATGGAAAATCCCACCCACTCCCTCCCCAAACAGTAATGTTTGCATATGAGAAAAGTAGGCAGTGTTGGCAGGATGATGAACCATTAATAAAGCTTTCTCTGTGCCTCTCAAGAATTTGGAAAGTGTACTGTGTCTTTGCATGATTAGTTTAATGCTTTGTCACTTTATACTTTTCTGCCTTGTTTCTTTCTTTTACAGCTTTTGTACATTGAATATTATACTTGACACTACAGTAAGTGTATTTGTAGCTGTTCCACTACAAGTTGCATAAGGCATGAGTAGTGGAGCCATTTGGTAAGACTTGGGACTGATATTGAACATCAGCCTATGTGCAAATTATTTCCAGCATATTTTGCCAAGAATTGTCAGGACCCACAACACTACTAAGGGTTTCACATAATGTAAAGTCACTTTCACACACAACAGGAGAAAAGAGAGCGTTTTGACATAAAGGAAAAAATACATATATTTCTTGCAAAAAAAATGGAGACAAAAAATCTTCCAGTCTTTTCAAAAAAAGAATGGAGATAGAGAAATATAAGGGGAATGGCAGAAGGGTAAAGGGAAAGAAGGAGGAGTAGGGGAACAGATAAAAAGAGGGGGAGAGAGAGAGGAAGGGCAAAAGAAAGGATAAAATATTGCAATATGTCACAGCTTTGTGAGACTTTGGTAGAACAAAGCTGATTGTAGATAATGTTATAGAGTTATGTTCTGTATGTTCCATTTCTAAATGTTGTTTTTTTGTAGACTGTGTGGTTTCATGCTGTTTTTATCTTCCCTCTCTATGTTCCGTACTGCCCTCTGTTAGATCTAGATCACAAGCAAGACTTTTGCAGCAATGACCACTGAATATTAGTGCAGCATGTAAATGAATAAAGTTTTGTTCCTCAGTGAGAACCTTAGAGGCCCAATATATTATCTGACATTTTCAGATGTTAGTCTGAATCTTTGGAATCTTCTTGTGAAGAAATGCTAACATCAATTGCAAATTTGCTCTCATTTTCTCCCTTGGCTGTCTTTACATCCTTGCAACATGCTTACCTCTATTCTGATACTTTCACAATGGTACAAACAAAATCTGCATCTGTTTTATACTTCCCATCTGAATTCAGGAATAATAACCAATTTGACAAAATTATGCATGTTGTTCTTCATCTCCATTGGACTTTAAAAAAATTAAAAATAAGACAGAGCATACTTGTTTCTACCTGAAAAGCATGAGGCTTCATTCTCATGATTATTTGAACAGCCACCTTAAAGTCACTTTGTGAACATATCAACAAAGGCAGTAGAAGAGATTATTACTGTAGATGTAATAGACTACTTCATATACAATTTCTCAGTTAATTTTACATAGATATTATGGATATACTTACATGCAAAATTCAGTACTATATCTTTTTTATTTAAAGCACTGTGTCATATGCAAATATCATCATGAACAACAAAAACCAGAATCCATTTCTTAATAGAAGCAATCCATCAATATATGTGGTTTATATGCTACTGAATGCTGAGCAAGTTGTCTTTGACTCATCTGTATCTAAATCAGCCCAAGTAATTTAGTAAATCTAAACAGCCTAGGTAAATCTAAATTCAAATTCAATTTCTAAGTGAGCTTTTTGACTGAGTCATATATTCTCACTTGACCAGAGATTCATGGCAGACTGAATTAGCTTGTTACTTCCTGCATATTCTCTATTGAAAACAACATGAATATTCAGAAAGAGACTTTTCCTTCATTTGCAAGGCTGGCCAACGGCCTAGAAGAACTGGTTTTTGTCCTGTGCTGATGTGAACTGAGTTTTAAACCACGATTTATTCTTGGAAGTACCTCCAATCAAATACATGATAGCTATTCATTTCCACGAGTGCCAAATGAGCATTGCCATTACTGCTGTACCTTCCCAGTTTTTTCCTCACCAGTAAGACCACTCATCCACACCTATGAGGATTTCTAGGTTTCTAGAGCTTTAACTATAACAAGCATATTAAAAACAGCGACCATAGGGAGGGAGCACAGCAGTATTAATGATTTTTTTTTTCTTCTGAAAATGCACACACTGTACAAAACTGAAAGAGCACAGATAGGGAACTTGACAGATTGCTCATTTCTGCTGTTTTATAGTAAGATGAGGTAGTGATGGTGCCAATATGCTGTCATTTTGTTTAAATGCAAGATGGAAATAGAGGGAATTTGTTTCAGTATTTAAATCATTGCAAATCGAGTTAGCCTAAGTAAACGCATTTTACAGAAAAGGTTTCATGGTTGTTATTGTCATTTGGGCATGACAAAACAGTGTAATGATTTCACGTTCAAGTTTTTATAGGCTTCCCTTAGGGTGTAGACAATATATTTAAAAGTCACAGCTAGTCTTGCTGACAAAAATTGCATGGCTCCTTATCCTTTGCATCTCCCACACTGCAACAGGAATGACAGGAGTGGGAACTAAAAGTTTAGTTACAAATATTTATTGCACTCTAATAACATTTCAGTTAGTTAAATATTTACTAAACATTCTGGTCTCAAATCTCTTTTATAAACAAGCTCTACCAGGGATTGGCAGCTCCAAGGAGCTGACTAGAGCTCATCAATTCAATATCTTTTAGCCCAGAATACAGTTTCTTAAATCAGTGCCCTGTGTGCTGGGCAGGTTTCTACCCACCTCCACATGTGAAATTCCTAAAATCCACACTGCTCCAAGACAGAGAAGACCCCTCCAACAGCTCTACCCATCCTCCCACCTCTGTGCAGTCTTTGCAAGTAAGCCTCCAAATATATATTCATGTGCCAGTTAGTGGTGTCAGGTGTAGGTATTGGAGGTACCGTGGTGTGCAATGTGCTGTGAAAATAGTGGTTGCATTAGTCACACACAGGGAGCCACAAATGAGTTATGCAGGACCTCTAACCCAACACCAGGCTTATTAACTTGGGCACAGAACCATGCTGAAGCTGCTGGCCTGCCCCTTGTGCTGGGGCTCCCCTGAGCTCTCACAGCTCTGCCTGCAGGTCCAGATCTGTGGCATGGACATCCACACGGTGGAGAAGCCCTCTTGTAAAGAAAACTGCTTTATGTTGCTTCACATGCAAAAGAAAGATCCACAATTCCCAAACACAAACACCCTGCCTTCAACTTGGCTAGACATGTCATCTTATATTGGCACATGACAACTTTTGGACAGGGGAATGAATTGAGAACATCCAGTGATAAACATATAAGATACAAGATACTGCAACAAATGGCCAGGAATTTCAGTTGAGTTTTAGCCATATCTCACACAGACTTTCTTAGAAGAAAATCCCATGTGTATTTTCCAGTGAAATACAATGACTTAAAAGGCAATTAAAGGAACAGACCAAATTGGTGGTGACCAGAGGTTTGGACTTTTAAAGGTGTGAATGATACCTAATAAATTACACTTATTGCATAGTCCATAAGTTTGCCATACAAGGACAGTAATTACCTAGGAGAGTATTTAGCATATAAATGACAGTTGCAAACAATAAATGTAACTGAAAACACATAATTTTCTTAACATTTCTTTCTCTCACCGTTCTTAAGACATTATTTCAATCTCTGCATAGGTTTGAATTTTCACACTGCTACCATAATAAACTGAGGGGGTTAAACTCTCTTCCTACTGTAAGTGAAATTTGGGTAACAAAAAGTTGATATCACAAAAGATCTCCACCATTCTCATTTTCTTTATTTTCCTGAAAGAGACCCCTGTAAAAATGTCAGTCTTCCTACAACCCTTCATTGATTAAAGCTATTAAGAATGAAAATTTTAAAGCTGTCCCCATGGCTTTTTCAGGACCAAATTGAATGTTGTGTACTAGTTTTATATCCCCAGTGGGCAGGCTGTACTAGTGGGTGGGGAGCAGCCAAAAATATTATGGTCAAGTGTGACCTGTGAAATTAAGTGAGACTTAGTCCAATGCCTAGTGCAAAGATATTTTCTTGCAAATCTTATCTTATTATTACCAGAAATGGACACAGTTTCTGGTAACATGGAGAGAAATGCCCAAGCCCTAAGCAGGAACAGACAATGTGCTGCCGCCTTAAAGTGTGTTCAACATCATCTTCATTTTGCTGGTGGTGGGGAACAGCGAAGAATATAGAATAGCTCCCACCTTTGCAAACAGGACAACAGAGTCCTCAGGTCCAGGCAGATCATCATTTTTACAGGAAAAGAAAGGGTGGTTTTAAGGAAACTGTGTCTAAGTCAAAGCCTTTCAAGTGTACGCTGTTGCCATCTAGCCATGTGGGCAATATGGGAGCATATTGTGCATCAAAATGCAGACTTTGCAGTTTAATACACAGCACACAGAGCTGTGCATGTAAAACACACACATTCAAAACATAATTTTCCTCCAGTTTTTCCAAGAAAGAAAGAAAGAAAGAAAGACAGAAAGACAGACAGAAAGAAAGAAAGAAAGAAAGAAAGAAAGAAAGAAAGAAAGAAAGAAAGAAAGAAAGAAAGAAAGAAAGAAAGAAAGAAAGAAAGAAAGAAAGAAAGAAAGAAAGAAAGAAAGAAAGAAAGAAAGAAAGAAAGAAAGAAAGAAAGAAAGAAAGAAAGAAAGAAAGAAAGAAAGAAAGAAAGAAAGAAAGAAAGAAAGAAAGAAAGAAAGAAAGAAAGAAAGAAAGAAAGAAAGAAAGAAAGAAAGAAAGAAAGAAAGAAAGAAAGAAAGAAAGAAAGAAAGAAAGAAAGAAAGAAAGAAAGAAAGAAAGAAAGAAAGAAAGAAAGAAAGAAAGAAAGAAAGAAAGAAAGAAAGAAAGAAAGAAAGAAAGAAAGAAAGAAAGAAAGAAAGAAAGAAAGAAAGAAAGAAAGAAAGAAAGAAAGAAAGAAAGAAAGAAAGAAAGAAAGAAAGAAAGAAAGAAAGAAAGAAAGAAAGAAAGAAAGAAAGAAAGAAAGAAAGAAAGAAAGAAAGAAAGAAAGAAAGAAAGAAAGAAAGAAAGAAAGAAAGAAAGAAAGAAAGAAAGAAAGAAAGAAAGAAAGAAAGAAAGAAAGAAAGAAAGAAAGAAAGAAAGAAAGAAAGAAAGAAAGAAAGAAAGAAAGAAAGAAAGACACCTGTAACTATAAGATAGGACTTTGAAGATAAAATATCTAGAATACCACATCCTCCATTCTTTAACAAACCACAAACACATTCATGACCATATCTGAAGGATTCAGTCCCTCCTAGGCTAGGCAAAAATGATTATTTTGTTTGTTTAAGACCATAACATATTCCAGAGCTTTTTGAAGTAATTCAACCTGCAAATGACTTGGGCTTCAGTAATATTGAAAGAGAAAGGTCACAGCATCCTTACCAGGAAAGAATTTTCAAAATCATTGAAGAACACTTCTGCTCATTGTCAGCACATCTGGACACAGTATGATTCATAGACTACCAACAAAGTTAATAAATGATGTGTCTTCTCATTGAATTACAGCTGTATCCCATTATTATCCAATCTAGGCCTCAGAATGTGTGTTTCTTAATCCAAATTCTCTTTGTGTAAGTCTGAGTTGTTCACAGACCAACAAAAGAAGTCAGACAAAGTGGAATACAAACATGCAAATGACATGAAACATTCCAAAAATGCAAAGTGTGCAATTCTTATGCATCTCACCTTCTGGTTGATTGAGTATGGTCTCCTGTGTTGGTAGCCAAATGTAGCTGAAACATTGTCTGCCTTCAAGGAGAACAGCAGAACTGCACTCACAGCACCTGCTCAGCCACACATAACACGGTTCTTGCTTATGCAGATCAGCCTCCTCAAACACGTCACGAGCCATGCTCATGGCAGATGTGGTGTAGACCAGACTGAGATGCAAACCACATGAGCAGCAAATTCACCCTTCATCCAGCATGGTCAGCACTGGCTACTGTACATCAGCTGGAGGAGTCTTGCCAAACCAGGGGCCTCTTCCTTGCTCTCTTACTTTGCGCTGCTTACCCACCCGTCACTAGGGACTGTGACTTTAAATGCCCTTAATAATTTTTGGCTGGCAGTACTAAAGAGAAGCCTCAGCTGTTTTGCTGTGATCTTGTCAACTATACTATAGAAATAAGAATTCTGAACTGGGCGCCAACTAGTGATTAATCAAGCACTTCACTTTCAGCAAGGGTATTATGACGGACATGAAGCGATTCTTTCTTCCATGCTCTGGATCTGCCACAAAAAGCATTTACTGCTTTACCTGACTTCAAAAGAAAATGGTATTCTTTGTCTTTGAGTCACTCCTCTTCTAAGTTCTCTGTACAGCTTGGTGGCTTGAAAGTGAGGTGAAAGAAACTGGTCCAGGATAAAAGTTGTTTACAACACCTTGTAAAATCATAGACATTCTGAAAAGTATTGGCATATAGGTATGTCAGTATTTTTTCACATAGCCTACTGTTTCTCAACAGCTTCCATACATAACTTTTAAATACTTGTCTTTTAACATGGCAGCTATAAATAACTACAGCATACTACAGGGAGACTTTTTACCTTAAATGTATCACCAAATATTTATATGTGGGATAAACAATAGTGGAATCTCAGTACTGCCTGATGGTTAATTTTTAAATGCATTCATTAGTAAACCACATTTAGAAAAATATGATTTCTTAAAGACAGTTGAGTGGAAAATGCAGCTTATATAATAAGAACATTAAATAGTAAAAAAAAGTGGTTTAAAATAATCCATTGTGTTATGAAATATTATTTGCTTTAGTATGAAAAAGTCATATTCATAGAATGAAGTTTTAAATAGGATGCATTCATTGTATTTTACCTTCAGGGACCCTGGGAGTTTATTCTTTTTAATGAGCTGTGTACTATTCACTTAGAGGTTTCATTTTTGGTATTATGTATGAGACACTTTTTTTCTCCTTTAGGAAATGCTAGTTTCAAACAAATTCACTACTTTCCTAGACACTGTGTTAACTGCATGAGATAACATATGAAATGTTTACAGTGTTTCTAACAGTTTAAAAAAGATATATAATATTTTCAACCAGACTATTTACATTAGTGATATCCTACCTCTAGAATATAATTCTCCCTTCTGGCTCATTTTTTTGTTGCTATCCAAGTTGATGCTGCTGTTGCTATCCAAGTAGAATTCACTTAATGACACTAAAGAAAAAGAAAATCCCATTAACAGAAATTAATCCTTGTTCGTCAGGTTCAAATGGAAAAAAAAGGAGGGTGAATAATTTTGGGGGTGAAAACCTTTTCAAAAGGTAGAATACTGTCATTTAAGCCTTGCAAGCTGCTCACAAAGTGTAACTAAGACACCTTAAACCATTTTTCTATACTAAGCTTATTTAGGATTTCATGGCTGGAAAAGGGTTTTGGTAAAGTTCGGTAGGCTTTTGCTCACACTTTATCTATATTATAGTACTCGGTGTGGCAATATTTGTCAGGATGCAAGATTAACATGTTCTGAAAGACAGGGGTTAGATCTATTTGGAGTCCCCTTCAAGGTTATCTTGTAACGGCAAAGTCCATCACAGTTTATATATACAGTGCAGATATGCACACTTAAGGTACCTACAAGTATCAAATCCTCTTCCACCACACAAAACCCTCAGATCATTATCCTCAGCTTATTCTTTCCTATCCAGTTCACCAATATTCACAGACATGACTTCATGATATTTTCAACTCTTCTGCCACAAAAACCAGATGGCATGAATTAAGCCTCTCCCTGCTGTCAGCAGTCTCAGACAAACTGTGGGCACTATTTTCTCCAAAACCAGATAGTGAAGCCTTGGACCTGCTTGCAGCATTGTTGATTCAAATACCTCCATGGGTTTGGTAATGTTCTTTGGGATAACATCATGGAAGAATACTCAATCTGGTGTTACTAAATACAAAACCATCACCTCATACTAAAAAATATTTCAGGCCATAGACAGCTTGAGGTAAGGAGAATATACAACAGAATGATCACTATCTACCTTAACCTTACATTGAGGCTGTTGTTCTGGATGGGCTTTGATTCAGACCCAGTATTCACAGTATCTCCATTCTCGCACTATGGTTATTAAAATTAAAACAAAAGAAAAAAAAAGCATGAAATTTTGACTGACACTAATGCTTCACTGTTTTCAACTAATGAAGAGCAAATGCACAGCATTTTGGATCTTCTCAAACATTATTGTTGAGTCAGAAATCAGAAACAGACTCTAATCTGTGGAAGTGTGAATTCCTCAGCATTCCTGCTAAATGCTCATTGCTTTCTCCTGCTGTGTTCAGTGCCATAAAACTGGGCGTGCACTCAGACTGCTCTCAGGCTGGGCCTCATCCTCAGTTGTACAAGAGAGGAGGGAAAAGTCCTTCAGATGTGAATAGCAGGACATAAGGGAGTCCTTTCCACTGCCCTCTTTTCTCATATCCTATGGAGAGAAAATAGAGAGAGCATTGCCACACAGGAATCCTTCTTAGCCCAGCAGACTAGGGAGAAGCTCTAGCCTGAAGAGATGAGCCCGGGAGGTGGAGTGGAGAGTCTGTTGGCAAGATGCAGCAGTGCAGAAGAGGACTGACAGTCAAGAAGTAAGTATAACAAAACTGGGGCAAAGGAGAGCACATTCCTGCTTCACGTGTTGTGGGACAGCAGAAAGTGTCGTCCTGGGACTGTTTGCTGGACTCTGAAGTGGACACACAGGATCTCATCTGGTCCTGTACTGCTCCCATCCATCCCTTCTGACATGCAAGTACTCGTCTTTTGAAGAGCAGTGTTTAAAGCTGTTGAACGGTGATATTTCCTAAACCTGAAACATCATTTTAGAGGCAGTCACAGGGTAGGGCTACAAACTAGATATTTTTCTATGCCAGTTCTAGTCCTTTATGACTAAAGCCAGTTTTCACTGTTGTAGAGGCTACTTTCTTCCCTTTTTCCTCCAGCCAACCACAGATACTGTCATTTACAGCTCCTGTTGGGACTGTTTGATCCTGTTTTTCCTTATTTGGCACCTATTTGTAAATAGTTCTGAGGAAACCCAAACCTTTCTGAACAGCTCTCTGTCCTCAATTCACGAATTTATCTAATTTGATCCCCCTGAGAGGAGTTAAAAACAAATTTGCAAATCCAAAAATAATGAATAAAGCTTTTCTTTTCTTTTCTTTTCTTTTCTTTTCTTTTCTTTTCTTTTCTTTTCTTTTCTTTTCTTTTCTTTTCTTTTCTTTTCTTTTCTTTTCTTTTCTTTTCTTTTCTTTTCTTTTCTTTTCTTTTCTTTTCTTTTCTTTTCTTTTCTTTTCTTTTCTCTTTCCCATTCCTTTTTCCTCTTTCCCCTTCCCTTTCCTTTTCCTAGCCATTGTTTTCCCAATGCAAAGAGAAGTACTAGGATATTGAATGCAAACTCTCCTTCCCAAACCCATAAGTTAACCGTCTGCTGTTGCTGAGGTTCCTGCTGCCAGCGCTGTCAGCAGCTCCAGTGCTTCTATAGCAACAACTATTTCCAGCAGTGCAATACTTGCACAAGACAACACCATTTTAGTGAGGACTGCATGTTATACACTTGAAACATAGCATTTGCCAATAAACCCTAAGCTTGCCTCTAATTATAATTCTTCTATGTTTTTCCCAGCACCCTCATCACACTTTCTTGGGCAATATAAATTTGCAAGGAAATATTAGGAGAAAGAAAAGCACCCACCTTTACACCAAATATAAACAAACAAAATGCACAGAAATTTAACAGCCAAAAAAACATCCAGAACAGTTAGTGACATGTAAGTAAAGTATAGATATCAAGGTAAGCATTTTGAGCAAAACCAAAGCAGCTGGAACATTTCTGCTTTGTTCAGGAATCTGTCCTTTGCCTTGGTTTACACAGAGACCATGATTCATCTCTACAGAGTTCTAAAGACATTTCTTAAGATGGCAGATACAAAATCTAAATCTCAAAACTCTCTGGGCCAATCCACAGTGTTTTGTTACTGCCTGTCATCCAGAAAAGGAGTATAGGCAGGCACAGAGAGAAACATATCCAAACGGAATTTTTCCCACTGTTAAAGATTACCTGAAATCATGAGAGAAACAAGAGGTATAATGGGATAATGTAGGTTTATTATGTCTTTGGACATGATAATGTGATTCTTTTATTTACTCACTTTGGTGCCTGGGTTCTCCATCATTATATTGCATGGAAGAAAAGAGTGTATGTTATAGGAGCATAAAACTGAGTCAAACAGTAATATTTACTGGACTTGGAACTCACCATGTACACAAACACTTCTGCTTGCTTAGCAAGGCTCTGTAAATTCCTGTAAATTGTAACTTCCTCTAAAGAGATCAATAAATGTGAAGACTTCACACAGTGCTTCCAGAGGTGCCAGCTGTTGCAGTGTTTAGTGAGGATGTTGCCTAATGCTGTCACCTAAAGTCCAGAATTAGCAGTAGGTTCTGCTCACAAGGAGGCAATTTGAAGTAACAAGTACAGTAAATTTCAGAAACAAAGGTCAGAGGAAGAGAAGACCCTGGTTCTGGATGTCTCCAGATTTCTTTTGTGTTCCAGTTTATCTTCATGTTTTACGTAATCACTACTGGCAGAGATCATGCACTTGTATACATTTACTGTCCCAGCACAGTATTCACTCTCTATATTTTGTTCACGTTCCTGGATTCCTATTCACACTGATAAAATTAATACAAAAGTGATGCAACAGAAAATACTCCTAAATTAAAATTCAAATTCTTGTGTTTCTTTATCGCTCTTGCAACAAGGCTGAAAAAGCAGAGAAATATTTTGAACAGTGTGAAAGTGACATTTTCATGTTTGTTTATCTTTTGCCAAATTTCATACCACTTCTCAGTGTAGCAACCTATAAAAAGACACATATCTGCTTTTTCTGACAAAAAGACAATGTCAGAATCACTTAATCGCTAGTCTACAGAAAGGAAAAGGGCCAAATTTTTCCTTCTGGCCAATAGAGGGCAGCTTGCTTCCTTCCCCAAACCCACAAGTCATCCTTTAGGGAACTGCTTGGCGATGCACCTGTGGAAACTCCTTTTACCACCAGTTTAAATTTCACCATCCGAGCTCAGTCTCCTGAATCAGTTCACAAGTGAATAAGACACAACCCAGCTTCTGCAGCCTCGACCATATGCCTGAAAAGAAACAAAGATGCAGCTCTATAGCTAGAAGATGGCCAAAGCACAGACTGGACCCGTAAGAGAAAGACAGAGACCTGGCTTTCATCACTTCGTAAGAGGTCTGTGCTGCAGTATGTGGAGTTGCTCTGAGTAATCCAGTGCTTAACCTTGGATAACAGCAGGTAAAATCATTAACTTCCTTATAACCCAAATCAAGTACAAAAGTGAATGAAACATCTTTGCCTCTGTGGTACTACAGGGACAAAAAGAAGATTCTTAAATTCTCACTTGCAGCCTTCAAATCCCACTGATGAGTTGTGCACAGCTTCCAGGCAAGGTAGGGGAAGCAGAACTTATTAACCCAGATATTAAGCAAGGTAGGGCTTTAATGGAAGCTGACATGTGAGGCAAGCTATAAATCCTGTATACAACTGACAACAAATGCAAGAAAAAATAAGCAAAACTGCCTTTCAACATCAGTCTTTTGGGAATTGCTACCTGGCCTTCTCTGCCTTGGCACTGTTAACCTTTTTGGCCGATTCCTCTGAAGAGTAATAATATACTGTAGAACCCTTGTCACTGCATGAAGAGACAACAGGTTGTTGGCTGACAGTTCCACTTGTTTTAAAGTCTGAGGATTTTGCTCAGCTCTCAATTTCCACCTGTCCCTGGCACAGCTGTGTGTCTACTAAAAACTTGTTTTCCACTGCAACACTTCCAGGCTTTTCGTCCCACTGCTGCTCACTGCCCTTGGCTTCTCATCCTCTCCTGTTTCTCACTAGAAGCCTCTACTGGCTTAATGCTCAGCTTCATCTTTCTTCCCACCCTAAAACTGAAGGAAAATTTGAAACGTACTTTTTTCCTCTGATGGGCTCACCACTGCATTGTGTCCTGCTAAATCATTCATGTCAGAAACTATTTATCTGTGTGCCTGAGAAAAGCACTTTTCCCAATCAAACTCTCTGTTGTTTTGGACTAAAACCCTCCAAACAGACGTGAAAGCAGACAGGTGTGATCCTCCCAGTTTGTTCTGTTAACCTGCTCCCTCACCCCTTCCAAGTATGCAAGCAAAACATTGTTCTACTCTATCAGTAAAGTCAGCATCAGACTTTCTAGAACAACATTAAACAATTTCTCACAGAGATCTCTTTTTCTTTTTTTTTTCTTCCCAGCCAAATATCCTTTCTTGTCTTCTTGACTTTCAGGGAATATTTTTCTTTAAAGAAAAATTAAACTTTTATGTCATGTCTCAGTAGTATTCTTAGTATATGTACACACACACTTAAGACTAGTTTAGGAACAAAATAGCATCATTTTCAATAGTGATTTGAAGTCATAAAGACTTCTCACATTATTCCAAACTACATGCAGAATATCAAAACGATACACAAAAGAACTCTCAAAACATCAAGAATATGTATAATAGACTTTTTTGAAAAAAAAAAAAATTATTTTAGCCTCTCACTGAATTATTTGGCCCTGAAAGTATTTCTCACACTATTAGAGAAACATTGAGGAGTTTCAAAAGACTGTAGCAAAGAATAGAAACAAAGAGTGTCATGCTTCATAAAAGATCTGACATTTTCTTAAAATAGAAATTATTACAGCATCAACTAAAGTATTCCCAAATGCTGAGAAACCATAGAACCAGTTACAAAAGAATAATGATATTTCAACTAGTCATGGAAATCTCTTTGAATGATAATATATTGTATTACTTTTTTATTTGTCTGTGGCATTTATACATTTAGTGTGTACTCTGCTCACACACTCATCGTTCTCTGCAGACTGAAATGAAAAACAGAAACAATTTATTCATGATGCAGTCACATTGTTATAGTTGTATACATGGAAAAACAGAAGCTAAATAGAAATAATAAAAGTTTTGTATTTAATCACAGGGGTCCATTAGCTGAAATTCTAATTAAGATAACAGAAAAAAACTGTGGAAAGTAGCAAGCACTTACTTACTAGGTTGACTTGGGTGTCTTACAAAAAGAATACAAAAAATATGATACTGTATGTCCAATTGCCCACCTGAGAGAGGGATGGCTGCAGCTCTGGTCCATTGAGAAAGGCTTTGGCTGCAGGGAACAGCACCTTCCCAGTACCATACTGGTGTCAGGTCCTGGAGAACGCTGTGAATTCAGTTGTATCCTGCTCAGAAGATGAAAAGCAGTCTCAGCATGGACATCCAAAATCATACCCATTTCCCGATCTAGTTTATTTAATGCACATGTTAAAAATAGGATGACATTTGCATCCTCTCCAAACATAACATTTGAGAATAAAAATTAATTATTTATCATTAGTCACCACAATCTAAAGCTCATTATTTACCCTTATTCTGGTTTGACTTTGATCCTAAAAATAAACTAGAAAGTGCTTCTTACTAGTTCTTCAAAGGACAGTCAGCCAAAAAGCAAACTGACATCACCACCAGAATTTGATACTTTACTCGTGCCTGGCATTTTGTTCCATGCCATTGTCACATATGCAGGTAGAATAAAGATGTGGGAAGATCTTGTTCTGAGCGGAAGTTCACTCATTCAAAAGTTTCTGCTTTGAATGTATTTCCAAAATTATTGGCAACCTTGTCACAAGCAAGCTTGAAATACTGAGTGTGGCGAGGAACTGGCATTACTAAGAGTGAATGTGAAGCCATTTCATTCAGATTTTGTTCTGTCCACTTCTCGCCCTGTTTCAGGTGCTATTAAGCTTGACAATGCTGACAATGAAGGGATCAGTGATCAGTGAAGTGACAGGTGACTGCAGTTCACAGGAGTGAAAAGAAGTCTTCCAGAGAGGAGTCTAGTGATATTATATATTTTGCCTTTGCGAATTCAACTGATTAGAACAAGAGAATAAACAAGCCCTGGTCTGAAAAACTGGTCTCATATCACAGACTCTGCTACTCAACACAAAGAGAATTAAGCAACACAGCTTCAGAACTGATTCTGTGTTTCCACAAGGCATTTTTCAAAAAGACTTTGCTGGATTGACCATACATGGATTAGTTTCTCTTTTAAGGTAGTCATGAAGCCAAAACTTAGGAAAATAATAATTGTCTTGATTTCAGACCACAAATAAAAGCAAATTCCTCTAGGATTTGCTCGTGATAAGCGGTACCTTAAGGGTAGTTTGATACTTACTGTAGAAATAAAATCAGACACAGCACATTGCTAATGAAGCAGTGAAACAAGCATATTTGTTCCTGTGTAAACATGGCTTCGTATGTTTTGCCACCAAACTTTTTGCAGTTGTGCAGAATCATGAAAAACTGAACAACATTTCAATTGCAAATATATTCACAGTTAGTCTAGCTCACAAGGAAACCAAGAGGAGGTGATTTCAAGAAGGTGCTCGATACCTACAATTTCTACCTAGTAATTATGTCATCAGTTTTGTCTTATCAGAAAGCAGCATTAAAAAAATGAAGTAGAAAAGGAAGTGCTAAGACAGAAACATGCATTTAAATTTTAAAAAGGGAATAATTATACTGTAGAGCTTCTAATTCTCATTCTTTTCACTAAATACCTTTCCCTAACATAGACCACTTAAAAATGGAGAAGTGGCATCCACTGTCTTTATGAGTATATGCATAATTATAGATAACTGGCTTACAGGTATTTCAGTCAGCATTATTGAACTCATCAGCTGAAAGTTGTTTGTGAGGCTCAGCCGCTCACAAAGAATTGTCCATTTCTAATGACATTAGTTACCAATCTTTGACCACAACTGTCTTGTATACTTGAGCTAGCAGCAGCACTCTCAACCCTTCCCATAAGTGAATTAGAGAGCTCAATCTCTGTAGCATGTCAAAAGGATCGAGAGGTGAGTTGATTACAGCATGTAAGTATCTTCACAGGGAGAAAATACAAGGGCTCTCTAGTCTAACAGAGGTGTAACAAAAAAACAGGAGCTGAAAACTGAAGTCAAGAAAATTAAGAAGGAAATAAAGCACACCATTTCCTAATGATAAGGAAGTAAACCACTGAAACAACCTACAAAAAAATCACAGATTCACAGGAACATTTTAACTGAAAATACCTCTAAGATCATCGTGCGCAATATTCTTGCGCTCCTACAGTCTCAAGAACAACATCAGATGCCTTTCAGGAAGTTATGCTTTAGCCAAACACCGTGTGCTTCATCTGAAACACAGGTTATTGTGCTCAGCTACAGGGTATCTGGGGGAATTCAGTGACCCAAGATATACAATAGGTCAGACTTCAACATCTAATACTGTGGCAGAGGTAGTATTTTCTTTTTTTTCACTATTTAAGATGATGTTGCTGCCAAACTGGCAGATTTTCAAACACATAAGCCTTCCTTCAGATATAACATAAACAGAAGTAGCAACTTACAATGCTGAAAACAAGCTGAAAAAATAATTGCTCCCACTTTGATTGCTGTTCCACACCCTGGGTTAAAATGGCAGGGGTTAAAAATGAGGGATACTGACAGGGAGCAGCGTGTTATATCCCACACCTTTTTAATGAGTCCTAGTGATAAAGGAACAGACTAGAACCTTCTTTTTAATAACAAATCACGAATAGAACAACTTCTGCCTCTTCTGTGCTGATCCCGGGTGTTTTGTTAACTTTGCTAGAGCCTGTAACAGAAATAGAGAAGTGTCTCAGCCTATTCTCTCCTTTCTTTTTTATTTTGAGAGTAAGGAAACTCTGAAAGCTTTGTGATGAGAACCTCAGCGAAGCTCAACAGCTCTTTCCTACTGTCCAATTACACCTTGTCATGGCAGAAGGAGGTCATATTTAAAGCAATATCATTATTAGTCTCCTGAACAGTTTGTCTTCCTGCACAGCAGTTCATTGATTATAAACTAGCGGTCAGACAAATCCTCAGCAGGAGGCTCATAAGCATTATTCCATTATATCAGTAAAACTATGTTGATATATGACAGCTGAGAAAGTCCAGAAGTTTTGCCCCAGTCATTGTCAAACAGGATTTTCCCATGGTCCCATCTGTTGTGTTTTTGCTTTAAAGATTAAGCTATGCATGTAGTATGGCAATAATAACTACAAAGTATTTCAATAATTTTTACTATGACACTAACAATACAAATTGGAAAAGTAGTTAAGCTACTTATAAATCAAACTTTCAAACTGTCTTTATTTAAGTGCAGGAATGGAGAATAACTGCTCTGGTAAATGCCGAAGAGGGTGCTACCTTCCTGTGCAAATTTCCAACAGCAATATTTTTCTGGTTTCAACACCATAAATGATGTACCACAGAGGCCTGTCTCATGCTCTTGAGATGTTTATTCAACCAGTCTTTTATTTAACCTTGTATTTGTTGATTGTCAGGTGAGGTAAACCCTTTGCTGGAGCAACATGGGTGACTTTGGTGCACTCATCTAATTAACCAGACTTGCTTAAGCTCTGTAACTAAAGTAACCCTCTTAGTAACAATGTTCCTAAAGCTCCTTAAGTGGAACCTGTCTTTTCTAAGTCAACATCCCACAGACCTCCATCAATAACTTACAACAAATCTCAACAAAATTATCAAACATGGAATGACAGCCCAGAGTTATGCACTTGCACTGCTAAACATCATCACAGCAAACTTTTCCCTGTCCTTCACTTGTTCATATTTCTCCCTTTATTGCTGTCTTGTGTTCCTGTTTATGGGTGGGAAAGGAGGAGAATTTTATAGACTGTTTCTCCAGTCAAAGCATAATCAGAAGCACAGCAAACTTCAACTCCCTGTGATCCTGACACAGGCTGTCCAATTAATATCAGCAGTGCAATTAAAGCATATTTTATGAATTGGAAAGTGCACCAATCCACAGCTGATTTTCAGTCAATAATGAGTACAGCTACAGAAAACTCAGAATTGAATGGACCAGGATCATAACACAATAGTAACTGGGTAACAAGTTACTCTGCAAGCAACTGTGACTTACTGTAATAGCAGTTTTTAGCAGTAGGTGCTTACAGACAGTGACCTTAATTTAGCAAAGATGTTTAATTAAAACTTAAACCACTTGCTTAACAGAGTGCTTCAGCATAATACAGCAGGATGGTTATGAAAAAGGCATTACTACATGAAATTTAACCCAGTAAACAGAGGTAGGAGAAAGCTCCATCAGACTCTTCAAAACTCTTTTGTGGTCTCTTAACAAGCTCCTTGTGCTTGGACCAGAATTCTGTAGCAGGTAATCTGACCCTGATGTACAGCAATCATACTGAGCTGTTGAAAGCACATGCTTATAATGCATACTTTTTCCCCTGTCTTACTACAATGTGTATGGCTACTACTTTCTAACAGGTATGGATACACTTGAAGAGAATCCTAAATTTTGGCAGATTTAGCGCCTTAAAATAATCCAAACCATAAGCCCACCGAAATCTGTTAGGAGATCCATTTCCCCAATAACCATAGTTCAAGATAAACTAAGCTGTCCAATGTGGACTACACATTTTAGTAGCAGCAGTGGCAACTCAGTACAAAAAAATGAGTAAGAAAAATTTACTATCCTCACAGAAATGGAGAAGAAATCTCAGTGCTCAATTCTTTTCAATAAAAATGATGACCCTAAAAAGAACTTTTGCTGGAATTCATGTCCTCCTATGAGAAAGCATACTGGATCTGGCTAGGATGGAGTTAATTTTCTTCACAGCAGTTTTTATGGTAGATTTGTGACTAAAAAGGTGTTGATAACACACAAGGCTAGTGTCAAACAGTGCTTGGATGGCATCAAGGCTTTCTCTTCTCTCACTCTGTCTCCTTTAACAAGAAGTTGGCAGGGTAAGCAATTGACCCTAGCTGATCAAAGAGGTATCCCACAGCAAATGACACCATGGTCAGCTATAAAACTCAGGAAAATTAAGAGGAAGGGGGTGACAGTGGCATTCAAGTTATGGCATTTGTCTTCCTCGGAACTGTTAGGTGTGCTGAGACCCTGCTGTAATGGAACTTGTCTAAGGATGGAAAGCAGTGAATGAACTCCTTCTTTTGGTTTGCTTGCATATGCGGGGCTTTTTCACTTGTTAGACTGTCATTATCTTGATGCATGAGGTTTCCACTTCCGCTTTTCTGATACTTCTCCTCATCCCACGTTGAGAAGATGAGTGAGAAGCTGGTGGGTAGTTGGTTGCCAGCTGGGGTCAGCCCGCCACAAGAAGGCAAAAGGTCTGAATACAGAAATAAAGGACATAGAAAAAGGAAATTGTGAGAATGACTGACAGAAGGAAATTACAGAATGTCCAGTTCTTGCATTTGCTAAATCCCATGCTACCTGAGGCAGAGGGGGTCTAGCTCTGAGGCATCAGATCAAAAACATTCAGTACATTTCTTTTCAGATGACAGAAACAGGAGAGGGGAAACAAACTATTCAGTTGATGCTAAAGACATTTCAGCTGGTGGATGGAGGCTTAAAATCCATACTCAAAGTGTCATCAAAAGCATAATGACTTGATCATATGTAACCTGTGGAAAGAGTAGGGAATGTGACTAAAGAAGAAAGAGACTGCATGAGCTGCATGAAGGGGTCAGATAAGTGTCTACCTTGTAGAGGCATTCCCCCCACTTGTTCCTGCAGGAAGGGAAAGATAGAAACATACACATCAATTACATAACTTTTATTTGCCACACTTAAAGTAAATCTTACTATATGAATGAAAAACAAATAAAACAATTCCTTAGAACTTCAAGCTCTTTGGACCTTGCTGGGAAATCCACACTGCGTTCCCTATCTCCATCTTCCAGGTTCATAGGATAAATCAGAGATGGTTTCCCTTGAACCAATTTTCAGAGTAAAAGTTTGGGGAAGGCTGTCACCAGCAGGGACAACTTATCCAAAATTCTAGTAAGCTTTATAGGACAATACTATTCACCAGCTCCTAGGAGTTATGTTGAATATTGTAAGGGATTGTTGCACATTCCCAAGTCTTTTAGTACTTATGCACTAGGTAGGGCTGGAAGAAGTTGTGTCTAGCCACACACAAAGAAAGGCGGAGATTAGAAATGTACACCGAGATTCCTCATGTCATCCCTTTATTCCTCCTGGAACATAAAGGCTCTAGGGTTCGCAGTACACTGATTTTAGAAAGAAAAAACAAACAGCAGATCTTTCTTTGGGACCACTCAAAACAGAGTTAAGTATAATTTCCATAGCCTAAATCACATCTTTATTCTGGTACCCACTGTCCTCCAGAGAAAATTGGAAACTAGGTTACATACAAGAAACTGTTTCTTGTTCTGTCTTTTCTTCTCCAAAAATAATAAATTTGCTCCACTTCAACCTTGTATTAATTCTTGCACTTAAAATATATTCCAGGAGCTACTGGAGAGGATCCAGATGAGTGTCACAAAGACGATCAGGTTTTTGCAGCATTTCTCTTATGAGGAAAGACTGTGGAAGCTGGACCTGTTTAGTCTGAAGAGAAGACTGAGAGGGGATCTCATCAATGCATATAAATATTCCACACTGAGGGGATGGTGCCAGATTATTTTCAGTGGTGCCCAGCAATAGGATGAGGAGCAATGGCCATAAATTAAATCACAAGATGTTCTGCCTCAACATGAGGAAGAACTTCTTTGAGAATGGCAGAGCACTGGAAGAGGCTGCCCAGAGCTGTCGTGGAATATCCCTCTCTGGAGAATTCAAACCCCACCTGGATGTGTTCCTATGTCACCTTTGCTAGGTGATCCTGCCTTGGTAAGGTCTGACTTTAAATCTGGCATTGAGAAGAACACGGATTCTTACTTTCTTCAATCCACAGTAAAGAGAGCCTTAGGCCACTAGTTTAAATACAGTATGTGCTACAGAAAAGTAAATGCAGGTGACATCTTTCCACTCTTTAGCTTTTACAGTTTCTGTTAGACTCAGATGAACCTAACCAGATAATTAGAATTAGAATCCAAGATGAGTGCTGCATGTGGAATTAAATATGGGGAGGGGAAGTGGGCAGAGTCTAAAAAATTAATGTGCCTCAAATTTGTTTAACATAGGAAGAAAAAGAAATATAAGATCTTGATAATTTGGGGAAGGAAGAACTTAGCTGTTATATTTCATCCAACCTTGACGAAGCTGAACAGAGTACTAGTGAAGTCTGCAGAATCTGAATTTATATTCATTATACAACAACAATAAAGGTACACAGGTGCCAGAGACCTGATGACTAAGGAGACAAACCAGCAAAACCTAAAGCACATTCAAGCGGCAAAATCCCTCAAATTTGGGTCTAGCTGCAGGCAGAAAATATGAGGAACCTGTCCTATTTTTCTCAACTGCAGAGAAGGAAATACAGGTTTTGCAACCTTATAAATGTTTGTCATCCAGACCCTCAGACAGTCCAGACTACCAGACTGATAATGAATTCCTGGTGAATCCAAGCAGAACATTGTCACACAAGATAATAAAAATATCTGAAGTCACTTAATGCAAACTTTTTTTTCAGAAACACAAAAATGGCTCTTAGTTTTACCTACATTACATTTTGGGGAATATGACACAAAGCACACTTAATAATTAATATCTTGATGCAAAAATGTCAAAGATTTAGTGACTGAAATGATTTAAAACTTGTGTAAGGATACTCTTAAAATAAGAACATATTTTCATGAGGTAATTTTGGGCATGAAGATGAGGATTTCATACTGGGCTGGTGTGTTGCCTTCATATTGCTGGTATCTTAGAGTGCCGTTAGTGTGGGGATGTTTTTCAGAACTCATCAGACCCAGTAGACGGGTAAGTTTGCAGAGGGTATGCATTTGTGAACAACCACATAAAGATTTGTAAATTTTTATTCTTTTGTCCAAAGAAAGAGTAATTTTAACCACAGTTTCTTAAAATCAATTCAACAGTTGCTAAACTAGATTAACAATATATTTCCTACATGAGTGATTTATTTTTGTAATATTTAACCACAATATTTAAAAAAAGTCATTTTTTTCAACTTACTCTAACAGATTTCCTGGAACAAGTAGAAATTTTGAAGATGAAGCTCATTTAACCATGCCAGGTTAACCCTGGCTGGACACCAGGTGCCCACCAAAGCCACTCTGTCACTCCCATTTTCAGCTGGGCAGGGGAAAGAAAATCTAATGAAAGTCTCGGTTTAATTTACTGCCAACTAAATTAGAGTAGGATAACCAAAATAAAACTAAATCTTAAAACACCTTCCCCTCACTCCTCCCTCTTCCCAGGCTTAACTTCCCATTTTCTCTCTCTCCTGCCCCATAGCAGCACAGGGGCACAGGGAATGGGGCCTGTGGTCAGTTCATCACGTCCTCTATCATTTTTTCCACCTCAGGGAGAGGATTCCTCACACTCTGTCCCTGCTCCAGTGTAAGGTTTCTGCCAAGGAAACAGTCCTCCACAAATTTGTCCAAAGTGAATCCTTCCATGGGCTGCAGGTCCTCACGAACAGCCCCAGTGTGGGTCCCTTCCACAGGCTGCAGTCCCTTGGGAACAGGCAGTTCCAGCCTGAGTCCCCTGTGGGCTCACAGGTCCTGAGAGCAAACCTGCTCCAGCCTGTTCTTCTCTCTCCATGAAGCCACAGGTCCTGCAAGGAGCCTGCTCCAGTGTGAGCTTCCCATGGGGTCACAGCCACCTTCAGGTATCCACCTGCTCCATGGGGTAGTCCTGCACAGGCTGCAGCTGGATCTCTGCTGCAACACGGACCTCCTGTCTCACCACGGTCTGCACCAGGAGCTGCATGGGATTCTCTGCTCTGGTGCCTGGAGCACCCTCTGACCCTCCCTCTCCACTAGCCTTGATGTCTGCAGAGCTGTTGCTCTCACATCTTCTCACTCCGCTCTTCTATGGATGCAATTGGTGTGCAGTAACTTTCTTCCTTTCTTCAATCTCTTGACCCAGAGATGCCCCCACTGTTGCTGATGGGCTGACCTTTGGCCAGCAGTGACCCCATCCTGGTGCTGGCTGACACTGGCTCCATTGGACACAGGGGAAGCTTCTGGCAGCTTTAACAGAAGCCACCACAGCAGCCCTTCTCCTACCAAAACATTGCACACATATCCAATACATTAACATAGTCAAAAGACAGTCTGCTGTTGCTTGTTATTTTAAGAAATCTGTTCACAAGATAAGCCTTCTTTTTCTTTCTTTTGAGCAATAAAAATTTTCAAGTAATTATTATTTTCATGGCCTGTGATATTTGGGGCTCATGCACCCTAGGGAATTAGGACAGTTTCCCTGACCTAATTATCTAATTTTAAAAAAGCTGGCATTCATTCACGACTTAAGTCATCTTTTTCTAAATAAGCGTTTCAATAATACTTTTTATATAATTTGAAAAAAAAGACAAGTATTACAAATCTCACTTAACTACAGAAATCTCACTGAAATGTTGACATAGAAAGGAGACTAAGCTATATTAATGAAACAAAAAAGGCAAATAAAAATAAAAGAAAATAAAACCAATATAATAAACTCTCTTAGGAAGACCTACAGAAGTTCTACATGTGGTACACTGCTAAAGCAAAATTTAAATTCTATTACTTTGGCTCAGATTTATTTCTATGAGAACACATTTGAGCATGAACACCACAGAATTTTAGATCAGGACAAGAATTGTTCCTAGAAATATTCAGGGCTATCATTGGGAGAAATCTTTTCTAAATAGTGAACTTTTACTATTAGGCTTCCTCAAATTTTCAAGTTTTAATTCATTACCTTATGTAAGGAAGCTAACATATTTTCAAATACAGCTATAATTTTCTATAATTGATTGACAAAAAGGACTTTATTTTAGAAAAAAGCTCAAAAGTCAATATGGAGGCTGGTGGACTTCAAACTACATAAAATAAATTTGTAACCTTGATGTTGTTGTATATCATCTGTGTTAGTAGCAAGGCAATGTATTACAGCTCTGCAAAAAAATCTGTTATTTTCTGGACTTTAGGAAACCTCAGTCAATATTACACTTTTAAAAATCAGTAGGGCTTGTCCCTCTGGGACAAGAGTGCATCTACTTTTTCAGCTCTGCCAGGGCTGGAATATTTGAATGCTGTGATTGTAACTAAGTCACCAGCAGAAAGAATCAAACCTGTGATTTCTGTGTGGTTTTGAGCCTTTATAGCTTGGGAGGAAACATCTGTATTGCCCAGCTGCCAACACAGGAGGAAGACACATCACTAGTCTAAGCAGAAGCACAACTTGTACTTATAGATGTTTAAGCTTACACAGAGCCTATAGAATTTTCATTCCTTCTTTTATACAAACAGAGACAAATATTGGGTATATGAAAATAAATTTGAAGCTAAAGTAAGATAAATAGTCATATGTAAGTAACGGCATCTGTTCCAAGACAGTTAAAAGGAATAGTACCTCTCTCCAGTAAACAGAAGATAGCTGTCCTCATTCTGCTAGTTCAGAAGGGTGGAAAATTGACAGGTCAAGATATGCACATCACAAGCCATTGCATTTCTTTTATGCAGCACATGTGTGACTCATGGTGAATTTGAAGCCCTTAAGGAACAGTGAAGGTGTTGGGTGGGCTGTTGTAATGTGGAGAAAACACACATCTGCAAAAGTATAGAAATAAGAAAGACATTAAAGCAGAAGTGTAAAGTCTGTTATACAGACAAACACAGAAACTTGGAAAGAAGAGGTTGGGGAAGATGTAAGGCTGCTTTACTGAGCTTATAGAAAATTGCCTTGAAAGGAACAATGTGACACTACTGATAAATCCTGCTGACCTTCACGGAGAGTGTTCGCACCTTTTGGCCCATGCATCCTGCTGAAGAATTATTTGCTACACTATAAGGTAGAGCACATGTCATTGTGTGGGTTCTACACCAGGTGAAATACACATGTACTGTGCCATAGTTTACTCACATGCTAATTTGAAAGGTCAATAAAGTTGGCAAAGCAACAGCTTATTTTCAGCTGGCCAGAATTAAAATGCTGAGGACTATGCTGAGAAGTGACTAACAGGAAGAAATGTGCTTGTGAATTTCATTAGCTCATTTTGTAGAAAGAAGGAATCCCCAGAAGACGAGTCAGCCCATCAACAGAATAGACAGCAAATGCAAGAAAAGATGGGCATCATGCAAATATATATTACATAATGCATCCTTTCACCAACAGGGACACAGACAATGTCATCTCTGTTCAGAAATGGCCCTCCCAGAGCCCACTTTCACTAACATGAAGAGCAGTGTGATCCCCAAGAATTAAGAGTAACTCAGGACAAAAACGAAGGGTACAGCTTGCCCCTCAGCTTTTTTATGGCATATAGGGTTATGTGGGGAATTTTGATTGTTTCTTTCGAGCACATGTGTATATTTTCAATGTATGATAGGGTATCTTCTTGCTTGTTAGTCACATCTGACAGTTTCTGTCATTCCTTTTTCCTCACTGTATTTGTCTGCTTTCTTATCCCTCCACCTCAGAGATGCAGTCAAGTTGAAATTAAGACTGCTTTCATGTTTACTTCTAGAGGATTCAGTCTTCTTCATTTTACCCAAGTTCAGATTAGTACAGTTTCTCTTTTTTCCCTCCCCAGCACCATCTCTATATGGCACCAGATTGTTGAAGGGCAGTGGAATTTATGAAATAAAATCTAAAATCTGTCCCTCTTCTCTACCATGATTAGTTATTTTCCTAGTTTGTCAGAATACTGGTGGAATATAATGATACAGTTCTTATTAAACCAAATTTAAACAGTACCCACCCTCTTTGAAAGTTATGAATTTAAACTAGACAATATTAAATTTGAATTCCTGGCAAAGCTGATTGTGTTATCATGCTGACATACTCTGTGTTCTCTCCATGTCCTGTAATGAGAGATAGCTATTTCTCTTGTGATAAAAAAGTGGTTTGATATTAGGTAAATCAGTTAAAAATACACTCCTTTAAACAAGGGAGCAAATAAAAACTGCACCCTTGTTTTTTGAGGTTTTAATTTTTTCATGTGTTTGGTTGAATAAGACCAGGGAACATAAACATCGCCTGCTGTGCTCTTTCTCCAGATGCAGATATCCACAAGTTCAGATACTGGAAGAGATGTCACATGGCCATTATAGCTCATGTCATTATTCTATAAATAGATATCCACAGGCAGAGGAATGAACCTTGTTGTGCTGTTGTTCACAATGATGAGCAACTGTAGTAATGTTTTCTCTTTTGGTAACATAATCTTAGTTAATGACTGCTTCCCTCAGTGCTCTATTTTTGGAACGGATATTTAATTATATGCCTGGTTTATCATTTCTTATATTAATTACATCTAGAGGTCATGTGCTAGCACTTTTAATATTTAATGTTTTGAAAATAAATTAAAATACATCATTTCAAGATAACTAATTTCCAGACATTACAAAAGGATTACAAAAACAATAATGTTTTATATTGTAAGTTTAGATGACTCAAATGATGGCTAAATGGAGGCTGTGTCTTTCTTCTTTAGGATACCAGTTCAAATCCATCTGGATTACTACAGACAGCAAGATAGATTCAAATATGGATGGTTGGGTCATTTGCAGGAACAATGAAAATTATTTAGGCTGGGATTTTCATAAGAAGCATCTTATCTTCTTAGATACCTTTGGAAATCCTAGTCTTAGGTCTTTTTTCCACTTCACAAAGTCATTCACAAGGTATAAAATCCTCACTCCATTAAAATCAATGGTAATTCTGCCCTTGACTCCAGCAAGGCCAGAATTCACTATTCAGGCCAAGTATTACTTTGTTATTTTTTACAGCCGTCACTTTCCAGGGAAGGTTGACTGTGTTTGAAGTGCTGTTTCCAAACTCTTCAGGAATTTTTTATTTCATCTTAATTTATGTATTATTACTTTGTGAGTAGGACAATGGTGGGAGGCGACCTTTGCAAAAAAAGGCTGAAGATAAGAGAATGATCTGAGTAAAAATAATGCTGTTTGGACACATCCATTTCTCAAAACACAGTCTCCAAACTAATAGTCCTGATGTGATAGATTTTAGAAATCCTAGCATTGCTCAGGATCCTAAATTCTGGTGATGCCTGTAAGGAAAGTCTCAGCCCCATAAGATTTGTAATTAAGCTAGTTAGAAAAAAAAATGTTGAAAGCTGTGCATCATCATCATTCCTCTTTACATATGGCAAGCTAAGGCACAAAAATCTGAAAGGCTTTTCAGATGTCATATATGATGATAGTGACCAGTCCAAGAGCTGCATCGAGTCTTCAAAATCCTCATCAAGCATAATCATTTAGCCTGTCTTTCTATAGTCATATTTTCACTCAAATATTTGCATGTCAAAATATTAAAGTTTTCAAATAATACTTCTGAGTATAAGAAGAACATCAAAACATATAATGCCCGGAGATTAAACAATTATTTTTTTTTATTCTATTGTAATTCATCTCTCCTCTGAGTGCAAGTCCCGCAGGAACCTGATGATGACACCAAACTGTGTGGAGAGGTGAAAAAACATGTCAGATGGGAGAATCATCTTACAGGTATAAGGGGACAGAGTGGAAGACTGCCTACCAAGAACAGGATGAAATTTAACTAAATGCAAAATCCTGTACCTGGGTTGGAATAAACTAAGAGCGCAGCACATGACAGGATCTATGAGGCTGGTGAGCAGTCTTGCTGGATTGGAGGGACAATGAGATGAACACAAGGGACCAGTATGCTGCTGGAACAGCAAAGGTAAGTTGAATCCTAGTAATGACAAGGGGCATTGCAAGCAGAGGTAGACATGATCATTCCATCCTGCTCAGTGCCTGTCAGGCTGTATCTGCAGCAGCATGCCCCTTTCTGGTCCCCACAATGCAAGGCATGGACGTATAGTACAGGGTCCAAAGGAGAGCGGCAAAGGTGCTCAAAGGGCTGGACAGCCCGTCCTGCAAGGAAAGGCTGAAGGAGTTAGATCTTTTCTCCCTGGAGAAGGTTCAGGTGGGGCCTCATCACAGTATTCCAGTACTGAAAGGGCAGCTTCTAAAAGGACAGGGTCTCTCCCTTCACAAAGAAGACAAGACAGTGCATTGGGAGTAATTTCACCTTAAGAAATACCCTCCCCAGGAATGTGGTGGAGTTCCCATTGCTGAAGATTTTCAAGGTGTGTGATTGGACAAGGTGATAGATAATCTCATTTAGGCTGCCTTTCCCCTGAAAGCTTAGACCAGATAATATTTTGAGGTGCCTTCTGGACTATTCTGTGATTACAGGATAAGTTAGTAAATCACAGTAATCAGGAGCTGGTGGTGCTGAGATAATTTTCAAGGAGTCTAATATTTATATATCTGAATATAATTCAATATTTAAAGATTATAAACCTAAAAATAATTTCTTTGGTATGTTCCAGCTCTTCTGATTTGCACCAAGATAATTTGAGAGTGTTGCTTATCATCCCTCCCAGCCTCTTCACACTTACTCACCCATTTGTAATGCTTTTAGGAGGTGCGCTGGCAAAATGTTACTCTTCTGGGCTTGCAGGAGATGATCATATACCCAAACTCCCATGTTTTGTTCCGTTCTTGGCAATGGCAAAAAATTTCATTGCAGTCACTTGCAACCCACTCACTGTTCTGCAGGGCAAAATTATATTTTCTGCTCATCCCTGCTGGAACATGAAAACAAGAAAACAACTGTAAAGCAAGGAAAAAAAAAAAAGCAAAAAAAAGAGAAAAAGTGATCTGATGCAGGAAGAAACTCTCTGGAAACATCTGGCTAGCTCCCTCCTCCAACCTGGTTTATCTACACCCAAGTCTATCTACACCCAATATAAGCAGTGATTTCCAGTTCTTGAGCTTTTGGGTTGAGGACTGACTGGATTGAATTGTTAATTTTGTGACAGCAGGCAGTCAATGCCCAACTGCTGAAGCAACAAACTAAGCAAATGCTTTGAAGAATAAAAAGATTGTGTGAGAGAGAAAAGAAGGGATAGAGGAAGAGCACACATGAGAAAATAATTGCAGCTTGTCCTCTGAAGCCTTTAAGGGGATGCTGAAGATTTTTGCAAAGGCAAACTCTGTCTTGAGGGAATTTCCAGATATTTGGTTTTGCTTTCTGGGACAGAAAGTGGTTCAGTTACCAGAATAGATCTCAGACACTGGGAAAATTATTGCTGGAATTATTTTCAACCCAGAAAGGTGAACAGAACCAGATTTTTACATCCATCTCCCACAACGAAGTGAAATGAATTATCACTGTTGAAAGGGAAAATATTAGTGATACAAACTAGGAGCACAGGAAAACCAATCCCACAATTTTTCCTGATGCCCTGACAACCTCACACACTTTCTCAGATCAAAATATTGTTTTCAAAATACCAGCCTACAAAGAATTGACCACAGCAATGCCTTGTCAGAGGTAGTCAATACAGGATAAGGAGAAATGCACTCTGACTTCTTACATCATGGCAATAAGACTGCTAAGTTTCCAGTGAGCAGTGAGTCATTCAGCTTCTGGTTGAAATCAGCTCTACTGAATGCAAGTCTTGTCTTTGGCAGACTGTGAGAATCTTTGACCAGCTTGAACTGACTGTTTTTTATTTCAGAGTCAAAATTGTTAAGAGCTAATTCTTTGGAGTCACTGGGCTTGTTCTCTACCTCTCCACAATAAAAAAACATTTCTTGGGATATTTTTTCTGCCTTTAAGAGTACCTAATGTAAGGATCCCTTCATGGAAAGAAGGTTCTGAACCCCAAATGGTTCACCAGGCAGGAATGAGAATCTATTTCATTTAGCGTGCTGTGTTATCCAAGCCCCTAACATGACAGTCCATTGACTGTGTTGATCTACCATGCACTGTGTACCACACATTTTTGTGGTTCATGAACTAATTACTTGGCATGTACTGTAGAAATGCAAAGGGAGAAATTATTCCAGGAAAGTATTACCACAAAGCAGTAGTGAGATTTGAGCTGAAAACTATAAGATAATACAGAAATCTGTTTTAATTCTGGATGTAGAGACAGAGGGAAATACTGCTGACACCATCTGGCCTTCAACATTCAAATTCCATGAATAAAGCATTATATTAAATTCTTACCTCATTAAATCAGCTGTTGAGCTCTGTTGTGTTCTGTTACTGCAGCTCTGATCTGCATTTACAGTGTTGTCTGTAATACCTTGTAAGGCAAACAAAATGCCTGAACTATGAGGTATAATGTAATGCGAAAGTCGGGCCAACTACATTCTTGTCTAGTTTACATTCTTACTGAATACTTGTTGAGCAGCGTATTTTTTTAATGTAGTGGGGAGGCTGCAAGGAGCAATCAGCTTTCCCAAAAATTCAGAACAACAGTCAAAATATCTCTGGAGTTTCACAAGAAGAATTTCCTTGTCAGCACCATTCAGGAGCCGTTAACCTTAGGAGCATGGAAAAAAAAAAAAAAAACCAAAACAAAAACAACCAAATAACCAAGTCTAAGAATAGACCTATATCTTTAAAAGAGAAAGTTGTTGTTGAAAGGGCTAAGATTGGCATCACTGGAGATTTTGACAGATGATTAGGACAAATACCATCTGGACAAGCAACAGCAAAGTGCCCCCAATATGCTATTGTCTATCAGTCCTGGCCTTTAAACACCAGCTGTGACTGTCAAGATAGGATGGGCTCTGTCACAGGCCCACTTATTCCCCTTTAAAAGGACAAGATGTTTGGCAGTGACAACATTCTCCAGAAAAAAAAAAAAAAATGTTAAAAGGACAGCTCTCTTCTCAAACTTTTCCTTTAAATGTGTCTCCTGATTCCTGCGATGAACTTGGTTAACTAAGCAGCTGGCATATTGTGTGCAGTTCTTATTATACCGATCACTAACATTTCAGCCCTCATTGTGGAGGTCCTAGTTTTGTATCTCATCTTACACTTTGAATTTAAATATAGCAGGGTATTTTTGTTCTGTTCTTGCAGTGCATGGCAAAAGAGTGGAGCACCAGTGTGCAGAAAGAAACGAACAGTAGCACAAGAATAATATCATTTTATACAAACTAACAAAGCACCATATCCATTGCATTGTTCATATAAAATGCCACAAAATGTGATGAGAGGAACAGTTCTGTTCTTTTCCTATATATTGCTCTTTATGTGTTTGCAAAATGTTGCTGAAAGGGTAGGGTATTTGGAGATAAAAGCTCGAGAGGGTGACACACAGGTGAAAAAGGATAAACTTTCCAGTGGATCCCTCTAAAACATGCATTATATTTTCTTCTATTGCTGAAGAAAGGAAACTGGAGTCAGTGACCCAGCAGATCCCCCTCAGTAACTTGTCACTGCTCCCAAAATTTAGAGTCATTACATAGATGTGAAGGTCTCTGTGCGCTCAGGAATGTCCTTTGGATACCTAATATTAAAATTAAAAGGACTGCAGACATTAATGTTTCCAGTTTTTTTGTATTTTTGCCCTTCTAGTTACTGCTAAATCAAAATTGTCAGGCTGATTTTCATTCATGGAGCTCATCTAGACAATCTTCTTGGCTCTGAAAAACAGCAGATTTCATCATTAATTATTTCCTAAAATATCTTCAACCTCTTTCTCAATCAAGCAATACAAATAGAATACAATGCAAAATACAAGCAGACTACCTAGAAGTTTTTCAAGAGGTGTGGCCTCTTTATTTGGTTATTAAAAAATATTTTTTTTGCTTGCAAAAGCAAAGGAATACATTTGCCAGTCCCTTGACACCCCTCCACAAGTGTATGTGCCTGATATGAATTCTGCCACAAGCCAGGGGGAAAAATTTCTGTTGGTGCCCATTGTAAAAAGATTGGCAGCATATCCATGTTTCTATCCCACTATGAGTCTCTTGAGCTGCTTATCTTTCTCAAGTGCGAGCACTCATCTTAGGCAAATCCTACATCCTGCCACAAACCTACTGCTAACTTGGGTCAAGTCACTTGGGGCCAGATCTAGTGTGGCCGTGCAGAGCACAATGGTCATGCTATGTGGTTATGTTTATTCCTGTATCCTCTCTCTGACTGCTGCCACTAGGAAAGTAAGGTGCAAAATGTCATGTTTAAGTGGCATTTACTTTTCCCTGCCCCTTTCTGCTGGTAATGGGGATATTGTGAGAAGGCAAAAAAACAGGAAAAAAGAGCAAGAAGAACAGAAAAATAAGTAAAAATATAAATAGATTTTGGAGATACAAAAATATATCTAAGACCTTTCAGCACAATTGTGGATGAAGAAATAAAATGAAGCAGAAAGGAAAATTACAAAATCAAGTAGCAGAGAGGAAACTTTATAGAATAACAATGTCTATAGCATTCTTTGTTGTGGATACCTATTAAAAGTTAATCTGTTTGAATGAAAATGTCTCAAAACCATATAGCCCATGTGTCTGCTTCCTCTGCAGCTATAATCTCATGCCTCAGCCTGGGCTTTAACCCAGTCATATTCTAAACCAAGCATTTTATCCAAATTAATCACAAGATGTATGTCTCCCTCGCTAGCTATCATGAGCGCTGTAAGTATGAAAATTCTTTGTGTTTTCACCTGAAGACAAACAAATTGAAACCTAGATGATCTTGCCTCCTATTTTTTGAACTGAAAGCGATCAACAGAATTGTTAACAGTATTGATACCTGTTTTAGAGGTCAGCCAACAACTGGCCATTCCATAAATTCACTTTTAATAGTCCATTCACAAAGCATCTGAGTATTTGAGCTCGCCCCCACCTTGTCCCCTTGGCCATTCTGCAAGGCGATAGAAAAGGGCATAAAGACATCCCCAAATATTGGTCAGGTTTTACATTTAAAGTCATTAATCACTGACCACAGGGACAGTGACCAGATTTTGACTCTAACCCAGGATAAATATGCAGTAAGGGTACAATTACTGACACCAAGAATCACACTCTGTGAACCTCCAACTGAAGTTTACAGATCATGAGCATAAAAGGAAAAAAATATGCACAGAAAGATTTAAGGTGGTAATTTAGTCTGGATTTGTTCGTCGTGAAAAAGTCCTTGCTGTCATAGAACTGCATTAGATCTTGAACATTCCTTCCATTTAGTTCATTTTCATTGTATTAATAAAATTATGACTTTCTAAAGTAAAATCAGATTTGATGACTCCCACACAGAGAAGAATAAACTGAAAGTCAGCATGTTGAAAGTGTTATAATTTGCATTCATATAGTGCCTGTTATCAAAGAATCTCAAAATATTTTTAAAATGGCTATTATTCAGCTTTTCAGACAAGAAAGCAAAAAAAATACAATCATGAAGATTAACATTTTTCATCTTGGATATAAATATTGGATACAAAACCCATGACCCAGGATTCAGAATATCTGAATACCTACAACTGCTACTGCTTCTGCAAATTAGAATATAAGTAGCTTTCAAGTCAACAAAAGTACACTGGGTTTGTGTGGCAATATTCTGGCAGGTGGGGGGGCCACAAGGGTGGCTTCTGTGAGAAGCTGCCAGAAACTTCCCCTGTATCGGATGGAGTCAATTCCAACAGGCTCCAAGACAGACCCACAACTGACCAAGGCCAAATCCATCAGCAATGATGGTAACAATTCTGGGATAACAGATTTAAGAAGGGGAAACATTGCTGCATAAGAGAAATTGCAGACAGAGAGAGAAGTGAGAGCAACAGCCCTGAAGACATCAAGGTCAGTGAAGAAGGAAGGGAAGAGGTGCTTCAGGTACCAAAGCTGAGATTCCCCTCCTGCCCACAGTGAAGACCATGGTGAGGCAGCTGTGGCCCTGCATCCCATGGAAAGCCTCTTGCCAGAGCAGGTGGATGCCCAAAGAAGGCTGAGACCCCATGGGAAGCTCATGCTGGAGCGTCTTTGCTGCCAGGACTTGCGACTCCTCTGGGACTAGCACTGAAGTAGTCTGTTCCTGAGGGACTGGAACACGTGGAAGGGACCCACATTGGAGCAGTTTGCAAAGAACTGCAGCTCATGGGAAAGACTCATGTTGAAATTGTTCATAAAACAGTCTCTCCCATAGGAGATGCCCCACATGGCAGCATGGAACAGTGTGAGTCCTCTCCCCGAGGAGGAAGGAGTGGCACAGATATCAGGTGATGAACTGACCACAGCCCCCATTCCTCCTCCCACTGTGTTGCTATAGGGGAAGGAGGGAGAGAAAATGGAAAGTTAAGCCTGGGAAGAAAGGAGGGTTGGAGGTAAGGTGCTTTTATGATTTGGTTTGATTTTTCATTTCCCTACTCTGATTTGACTGGTAATAAATCAAACTAATTTCCCAACATTTGCCAGTGACAGCAACTGGTGAGTGATCTCTCCCTGTCCATGTATTGGCCCACAAGCCTTTCATATTTTTTTCTCTCCCCTGTCCAGCTGAGAAGTGACAGAAAGGCTTTGGTGAGAGCCTAACATCTAGCCAGGGTCAACCCCACCCCCCCCAGAAAAAATAATTATTAAAATTAACTACTTTTTATTTAAATAAATTCTTATTAAAGATTTTAATTGGTTAGGACTACAGCTGGTTTAAAAATGGAAGTTATTTTCATGAAGTATTTTGATGTCTTGAGTTGGAGTTCATTCCTAAGGACTTGAAACCAACTGATTTTTATTTAATTTCTCTACTTATTGAGCAATAGTTTGCAAGTCAATGATTAATATTGTTTTCGATTTGGCTTTCAGATAAACCAAATATATTATTGGGATTATTAGGAGGGTTGTTTTTAAAACTATAAATAATTCAGAGTAATCCACTCCCCCATTATCAACACTTACATGCTGGCCAGAGATGAGTCAATCCACTTACCTACAGTAGCTTTCTAGGCATGATAAAGCACAGCCCATTGGCAGCTTCCAGGCATATCTACGAAATGTCACTGACATCTAAAATTACATACCTGCCACCAAAAAAACCAACAAAAAAACTATGCAGGTCTGGGAAGATCTCATTTCTGTTCAATTCTCTTGTGGTTTAATCCCAATAAGCAGCTCAGTCCCATGCAGCTGATTGCTTACTCCCCTCAGTGAAATGGACAACAGAATTGGAAAGCTAAAAGTGAGAAAATGGGTTGAGGCAGACTCATCTTTAATAGGTAAAATAAAAGGTGCACATACAAGCAAAGAAAAACAAGGAATTCATTTATCACTTTCCAAGGGCAGGCAAGTGTTTATCATCTCCAGGAAAGCAGGACTCCATCACATGGAACAGTTTCTTGGGAAGACAAATGCCTTAACTCTGAACATTCTCCACTGCCCTCTTCTTTCCTCAGTTTTTATTGCTGAGCACAATGTCACATGGTGTGGGATATCCTTGTGATCATCAAGGCTCAGCTGTCCTGGCTGGGTTCTCTGCCAGCCTTTTGTGCACCCCAGCCCCCTCACCACTCGCTGGGAGAGCAGCATGAGAAAACCTTGAGGCTGCATAAGCACTGCTCTGCAGGAGCTAAAATGAGGGGCTGTTATCACCACTAGTTTGGTCAGCAATCCAAAAGATAGCACCATACAAGCTTCTACAGAGAATTCTGTCCCAGTCAAAACCAGTAAAATTCCCCACACAAACAGGCAGAGATGTGCCTACGCCTATCAGGTCGCCCACCTCTCTATTTGCCTTCATAGGGATTTTTGGTCCATCCTTTAGGAAGCCCCATGCTATTTTCTCTGTCTCTAGTTGCAGAAAAAAAACCCTTTACATTTCAAACACATCTTCAGCCAAGTTAGTGTGATTTTCTTTCTACACAAAATCCCAGCTGAACCTTCCATATCTTTTACCACTGGTTTATTCACCATCAATTTCTGTTGCTATAATTCTTTATCATAGTCTACATGGCACAATATGTCTATTAAACTGTCAGTTTGGGGTGAGGCAGTTCAAGGAGGAGGGAAATAGTCTTCAAACTGAGAGTGCAGCCAGAAGTGTAGATGGCAAAGATGTTAAAAAGTAGCCTTGTCATTAAAAGTGGCAGCAAGGTACTGAAGAGAAGCCTATTCACACTGCATGTTGGTAAAACTCATGCTGAGGGAAAAAATGGAAACTTATAACATCTGTCATCCACCCTGTTGCAAAGGACCTTTGCAGTTTGCAGCATTTGGAGAAATTCAATTTTCAAGAATACTTGATCCCTAATTTAACTGTGCTGACAAAGAAGATTTGCATTTGTCTCATGCATGGGTCTCGAGGGGAAAAAAAGAGAAATGAAAAGACAAATGACACAAAAACCAAAATGAAAAACGAAAACAAAGACTAAAAAGGGAAGGGAAGGGAAGGGATAAAAAGCAACCTTCTTGGTTTTGTTTTCTTGATTTAGCACTTCATTAGCTCATCAGCTTGGAAACACAGCGCTTACCCACAGCCAGTTCCCATCTGCTTCCTCAACAGGTCTTTTGCAAGCAGTAGGCCCATTAGTACTGCTAGGGTTGTTTGGCTTTTTTTTTCCCTATTGTCAGTCATTTCTACTAGTCTTAAGTGAAATGTTCCAGCTCAGAAACAGCTCCCAGTAGGCAATTTCTGCCCAGGCTTGACCTCAGAACTGAATGCTGTCATCATTGAAGACGTGCAAATACTGAAGCTCTCTGGCGCCAGTCTTTCAAAAGGAAACGTCTTGTATATGGGACTGTGACAAAGATCATATATAAGTCATTGTGGCAACAAGTACTTAAACAGCTAATAACAGTTTGATTTCTGCCTGAAGGTTCTCAGTGATTCTCAGATGCCAGAAATCTCATCTTCTGCTTCAGTGTAATTGCACATGATTCTTCTGGAATTCAAATATTTCAGCTATGGTCAGAGCAAACTCAATGACAATGTCAAGTCATTTTAGTAAAAATTCAAGTATATTTTTAAAGCTAAGGGATGCCTCCTGTTTCAGTTTGATCCTGGCAGAAAAATAAGCATGATGTTACAGTTCAACTTTCCCCTTACTGAGCCAAGACTGATAAAGACATTAAGGTGTCACTAGTGTTATCTCTTTAAAAAATTCAAAAGCAATGCTGACAGATGCATTTGCAAGTCTGCTACCCAGATATTAAATAATCTGTATAGCATAGGATAGTCTTGTCACAAAGATCTTTATATGCTGCACAGTTGGTTTAGCTTCTTCCTCCTCCAGCTGTTTGTCAGAAATTGAAACTGGCTATCAATTCCAGAAAGATGTCTCAAGGCAAACTGGTCAGGTTTATGATCAAAGGCTAATGAAAAGGTTAGTAATCTGTACTGAGGACAGCTGGAAAGTTCACCCTGGAGACAAAACTGTGACCAGCTTGAATGCACAAGCTATCTTTTTGCTAATGGTGAAAATTAAAAATGTAGGATAAAGAATTTACAAAGATGGAAAGAAGTGTTTGTGTCCAGGTTTTACTGCATTCACTTCTCCTTCTCATACATAATAATGGACTTTTGTCAGCCCTTGAGAAATAACAGCGTTTCTTACCAGTGTTTCTTACCAGCTGAGATGAAGGGTAAGGGCAGAATAAAGAATCTGTAACAAGTAGAAAAACATTTGCTAAGACACTACTGTACAAAGTTAGTTTCACTGATTTAAATCCCACTTTAATATTTTACTAAAACCTAAGAGCTACTGTGAACTGCTTACTGTCTATTTTGAACAAATACCAGATAGCTGATGAAGAATCTACTCCCTATACTTAAAGAGCAACTTTTGCTGGGTTTTTTTTGTTTGTTTTTTGTTTTTTTTTTTAGTATAGCAGTGGTTTGGCCTGGCTCAATTCTCTTCATTTCCTCATAGACTTTTTTTCAACCACAGACACCTCCTTTCATTTTTGGGCTACTCCCTAATTGTGGCTGATGTCTAACATTCCTTCTCCCTGAGAGCAGTGATGAGGAGACTACACTGGATGCTGTCTTGGCAGACTGACTTTATTACACTGTTTTTTGGGTCTTTTTCTTTCCATTTCTGTATGCATTAGTGACAATGTCACAATGCCAGAGCTGTAGCTGAACATCATCTCAGATTCAGCTTTCGGATTCTTACAGCAGTCTCCAGAAACTCTCTAGAAATCTTATACTGATTAACATTTGTCAGTTATTGATCATCAAATTCCTGAAAGAAGCCTTGCTCTTAACACTAATGCTAAAAACCTGACTTAAAGAAGAAAAATTAAAATTGATACCATATTCAGTTTTATTTTACTCAATGCAAGGGCTAAAACCAAGTAAATTATGTTGCTGTGGTTAAACAGCCATGATATCACTTATGAAAAAAAACCAAAAAACTCTCTGAATGCAGAAGGTTAATGAAAAATGCATAGTATAATTTTTTTAAGCATTAAAATATAGTAATGGGAAGGGTTTAAAGAGTGCTAAAAGAAACTTGAATTTACCTTTAGAATAAGGCACTTGAGGGAGCAGGGTCTGAGAAGGCTAAACTGAACTATGAAAGAAATATGGGAACATGGAGGAAATATATAACTAAATGATAAAAAGAAAACATTTGTGTACCATTTCTAGCATTTAGTATACCAGAAAAACAAGAATGAACTTTAAGAATGCCTTATTTACATCAGAGAGCAAATGTAGCAGTTCTGTTAGTTTAGAGATGTGATATGAAAAAATGCTTGTCTCTTTATATGAAAAAATGCTTGTCTCTTTATATATGCTTTATCTTTCAGAGTATTCACTTGATAGTTGCTCATTATTTTAAAGGGTAAAATAAATCAAGAGATTTATAGTATTTAAAATGATAATGAAATCAGCTACCTCCCAATCTACTGTATAATGCCTTTACTCTGGTAAAATTTCTTTGCTGTTAAGATATATCTATTTGTGGAAAAGAAAAAAAAAACAGAGAAATTAATTTCGCTGATGCATTTAATGTATAAATGCATCGCTTTAATATTTCTAACACAACTTCTGAAAACATTTTCTTTTCAGTTAGTATTACATACCTATTCTTCTGGGATAGTACACTTCTACTTTAATACTACATATGTTTCATTTGTACTTTTTGTAAATCATTGTATATGGCCCAGATGTAGATGGCAAATGTGGCCAACTAGCCTCCCTGCAGAAGTAGATAGGTGGGATTAATCATCAGGAGGAAGTCCCTTCAGGAGATGCACCAGAAGAAACCCCTATTGAATACATCCTGACAGATGTCCCAGCAAAACTTTTCACTCTGAAACAGGCATGAGGAAAAGATCACGTTTCTGTAAAATTTCTCAAGGAAAATATAGCATGGAGTCAGTTTTATAAGAGACTCAGAAGGATCCATGATGACATTTTCCACATAAGATTCCATGGAGTTAAATTGTTTTATCTTTTAAACAAATTAGGCCCAACAGAACAAGTATTAATCAGATAAATGCCTGTTTGCTACTGTATTGGTGTTTCTTGTTCACTACTGTAAAGTTCAAAAGCAGATTTGCAGTATTGTCAAGCTACAGCAAAATTCAGATGAGGCAGTGTGATATATACTTTCCCAGAATGAAGAATTTTCACATTTACAGGTTTGTGCTCTTTCACACTTTCTAGAGTACTTTATCCCTGTTCTATTACAAAATTGTATTTACATGTCCAAACATAGTATTTTGAGGTCACGTAGGAAGATAGCTATTCAATAGTTAATGGTTGTGTTTAGGTTAGGTTATGAGTGGCTAATGAGTTATATTCACTGAATTGTTGGATAGTGGGACTTTCATTACATTTCATAAACCCTCTAACTTAATGTAATTGCTGTAGATTCTGAGGTGGAAAGAAACTTGCCATAAACATTTTAATAAGCTTTCCAAAAATTGGCTTGCTTCTTCAGTTGCTGTCTTGCAGAGCTTCATGTGTTATACACTTGTCTGGTGAACAAGCTTCGTTAAGTTCCACATTCCCTACTTCATCTACTGTATTACATGTGTTAACATTTCCATAATGCTCTGTATATTTTATCTAGAGGGGCTTTAAGTTTAGATTTTGTTACATGTTAAAAATTTTGCAAGTCAGATTGAGGCTTCATAAAACTCAATTAAGATTTAATGTCCAAAGGTCTTTCAAATGCAGGACAAATTACACGGACATCTTCCAAAAGTACCCATTTTAATGCACCTTCTGATTGTGAAGAAGGACATTTATACTGATTTGTATTTTCAGCACTGTCTGCAACAGAATGTTGCACTTGTTTAGGAGTGACACCTAAGCATTTCCCACTTCCTACAGATTTGTGAGATCCAGGGGCATAGAATAGGGAGGCACTTATTTTGTTTATTATGTGGCAGAAAATAGAAAAGGGAGAATAAGCTCACACTTGCTTGAAGTGTCACCAAATGCCACACAATCTTTGCTGAGTTGTTGGCACACTCTTTGCTGAGTTATTGAAGGAGGTCCTCAACATACAAAAAAAATAACTGGTGACTCACCAGAACAAGTGGCCTGTTCCCTTCCCTAGCACCTAGCACATTTTTCCAAGTAAAGCTCGAAGAAATTAGGAGGTCTGATGAGTTGCTCTGAATTGTTCCTTTTCTTTGACATATTTCACAACCCTTCCCTAGTTAGGAGATACCTGATGTCATCTGGCAGATGTAGTCATTGTCAAGCCACTGTTTGTAAATTTGGTCCTGTCCTGGACCATGATGCACAGGTCACCTCTTGAAGCATGGTTAACTGTTTTTTGGCTGACCAGATACATATCTGTGTGGTCAAATTGTGTGGTCAAAGTACAAGTCTGTGTGTTTGCATCTGTATCTCCCTGCCTGTATCACCACTGCACAGCACCATAAAATGTTTATTGACTTTATCTTTGGATCAGATGGTGGCTATGCCATTAATGCCTCCACTGTAGGAGTATAAACTTCTCAAGATAATTAGGTGTGTATCACTGATTAAGGGTTGGTTTGATTTGCTCAGAGTTCATGACTGGAAATCAACGCATGCAGTGCAGCTTCTGGATCTGGACACACAGAGACTATTTTAATCTATACATAAATGAAATTCACAACTACAGTTTCCCACAGTTTGAAATATTGTCTCCTTGAAATCAGAGGGAGTTTTGTCTTTAATGAATATTTGGAACAAAATCTTGGTTCAAAGTCCTTTGTTACAGGCTTAAACACATGCTTCAGTATTTTGCTGACTCAAGGCCATATATTATATATACAAACAATGTTTTAAACAACCGTTAAAATGGTTGTACTGAACAGTTTATATACCTATAAAATAGAGTTAAGTTCTATTAATTTTAATCTTTAATGGCTAAATCTTTATGGAAGGCATAAAGAAATTAACAGAAGAGTTTCCCAACAACATGAGGTTCCAATTTTAACAAGTCAGACATTAAACAACTATTGACATATGTTGTGGACCTGTGCATGCACATAATAATCCTGATTTATTTTTTAAGAACTTTTATGGTTTATCTCAAGTTATTAAATATTATGAAAATGAGCCATATACATAAGTTAAATGTCAAGGAACCTTTATATACTGCTTGATTGTAGCGCATAATGTTATAATACCATTTCTAAAAGCAACACAGTTAGAGCAACATATTAAAAAGTCATCCAATTGCTACTACAGTAAGTTACTTCATACTTAAATACAAGTAAGAGGAAACAAAGTGACTCAATATTGAAATGAACATGAAGGGGGCACACACATATGAGAGAAGGGGATGAATAAATTCTTTTTTTCATGCAGGTATTTGGTTTCCAAACAAACTGCAGATCATTTGTAATAGTTTTTCTTCCTGGTATTTGTAAAGTACTGCAAACCAGAAGTACCAGCTCCTAGCCATAGGAACTTTTCCTTACAACTTTTAAAATTTATTAAAATCTGGCAAACTCATGATGTATTTTACCATTAACTCATCCAGATAGTAAATACCTGACCTCTCTGTTTGTTAACTAATTTTCAGGTCAAATCAACTGCCAGAATTAAGGATATTTAATACTCAAGAGTGTAAATCAGCATTGTCCACAGTAGAGATAATAATCTCCTTATGTAAAAGCTGCCTCGATATTTCACCAATAATGGTTGAACAGCCTCATTTATGCATCAACTCTTTTAGAAAATGTGCCCTAATGTGTCCCAAGGCGCATATACAAAATGCAATAACTTGCAGAGAAATAATGCCCTACAGTATAATAATATACATGCACAGGAAAAAATTTATGGTATGTAAAAATCGTTCAAACACTAAAATGAATACAGATGCAGAAATTTTATTTCAGATATGGGTTTATACACTGAAGATCTACTCACCTAATATGACTAAGAATTCAGAATACACCCTGCAGGGAACATCTAAAGACAGTAGATCCTAAATCAGACATATAAACTGAATAAAAGTTGTCTCCCTGTTCTGTTTTCCATGCATGCTTGCCAGGAAGTTATGTGACACGCTAGCAGAGAATATTCCATAGGGCCCAAGGTTTTGCCTATGCAGGTATGTGATATATGTGGAATGATCAGTGGAATAATTTTTCCACATGGAAATGTCTTACTGGTCACCAATTTTTATTTTTCATACTACTCCTTAGTTTCACTTTTTTTCATAAATTGATGGCTTAGAAATTTTTTATTGTTCACTTCGGTGATAGGCATTTTACTGCAAAATATTTCCATTTCTGAAAAAAGCAGGATTATTACAAGGAGAAAATTGAAAATGTAGCACTTCATTTTCCATCCATGGCAGCCTTTGAGGGTCAGACCTCCTAGCATTGCTGACCCAGCAGACAAAATTGGAAACACCACTTTCAGCTATCATGGGGTTTGCTGCTCTTTTCAGAGTAGAAGGAAAAGGCACCGAGACAGGTAACTGTACCATCACTGCAAGACTACAGAGTTTCATTCCAGACATAGAGCAATCACAAAATAATGTATATGAAATTAAAACCATGCTCATTCCCAACTAGAAGCCTTTCTAGGCTTTCTACCTGTCATACAAATATATTTCCATTTTACTGATCAAGAGTGAGTTATGGCCCATGCCCTCTCCTCTCAACAATGTAGATGTTACATCAGAATCTAGTCTTGTTTCTTGGCTTCTCTTTTGTCTTATTTTTTAAACATTTCACAGTGAATTCTGCATACTTTGGAATGTCATGTCAAACTCTTATTTGGGTGGATAAATGACAATATCAGATAAAGATCTATGTCACACAGGTGGCTTCAATTCTGTTTCAATTTCAAAAGGCAGTTTCACAGTAGTCCTCAAGCTTTCTGCTTATGTTTCAGAAAAATTATGCTCTTTTTCCTATGTTTTTGTTGTTGACTTTTATAGTAGATTTCAAAAACAAAAAAGGAAGAGTAAGTTAAAAAATGTTAAACATAAGAAATAAAAAAGAAAAATTCTGAAAGTATTAGTAGGTATACATGATAATATTATATGCATGCATGTGATTTATGTCATTGAGTATTTGTCTGTATTATATATGAAAACATTCCTTGAGAGAAAATTTGAAATTACTGGGTTGGGGTTTTTTTGGTTTTGTTTTTTGTTTTTTTTTTTATTTCACAAATATAGACATGTTATTTCTGGGCTGTAGAGACAGAGAATCCACTATTGATTGTGTAGTACTCTAGGGGAATAAGGTATTTAGTGTAAAGCAAGGTTTTTAAATTCATCCTAGTCCAGTTTCTAATCCATTAAAGTGATATTTCATTCGTCTAATTCATCTCTAGATTAAATCTTCTATTTTGCATCCACAAGTAGTACAGCATTACATTATTTTAACATTAGACACAGCAATTTCAGGAGACCTATCCTTCAACTGATGCTTCACTTCACACCTCACACCTTGGTAGAATCAGGCTTATAGGGTCTTTTAACTTTATGATGCTATGGGACCTATCAGGATCAGCTGCCAGACTAGAGGCAACAGGAATTGTCAGCTTTCGGTGCAAGCAATAACCCAACAGAAGAACATATGTACTGAAATTCAGTGTCAGCAAATACACTGAATTTCAAATGGTCTCCAGACTGTGCTGGTACACCGTTCTGAGACAAGTGTATCAACCCTGACCCTTCCAGAGTGATAGTAATATTCTGGGGATCTGTCATAAATAAGGATAAAGCCAATGATGTGAAGACTCCACTTGAGAACCGGTTAGGCTGCTAGCCTCAAGAAACCAAGTGATCAGTTCACTGTCCTGAGGTCTCAGCAGTATTTGAAAAAACTGAACACTCTTGTTTTAATGATGAACTTAGAAGAGTTTGAAGTCTGCAGACTCTCCAACTACTTAACAACAGGACAGGATTTTAGAGGGATTCAAAACAACCCTATCCTTTCACTGGTCTTGTGTTTGGAGAGTGTATAGAATAAAGGCTGTGGGGCACAGAGCTGGAGTGAATGGGACTCTGTAAATTCCATACAAAGTGATTGACTAACACAGGGCATAAAAATTTTGAAAAGTTGAAAGCTGTCATCTATTTTTTATTTCATTAAGTGCACCAATGAATATAATTATTTAAAAACAATAAGAAAATCACACTGGAGGAAAACAAAAAGAAAAATTAAGGAAAATATCTGTTTCAAAAGCACTGTTTTACTTTCAATTGTGTATTTTAAGTATTAAGTGAAAACAAACCCAAAGAACCAGCAATTCCTCATTAGAAATCCCTTCCTGTCTCAATTACTCAGTTCCTCAGTTCTCACCACATTTTCCTTTCTCTGGTCCTCGTAATTTTTTCTCACCACAAGAAAGGTCTTAATTCTCAATGTAAAAGCAGGATTCACACAGGAAAAATACATGCTTGCATTTAAAATAAACTTAATTATCCAAGAACTATTTCAGACCTACTTTCGGGCATATACCATGAACAAGATACCTCAAGAGGGGCAAGAAAAAGTACAGTTCCTCCCATTTTTTGGCCTCTTTTGAAAGGCAGCTTTCTCCATACAGGTGGCTTTATGCATTCAACATATTGCATCTGTTATCTCTGATATGCTTAGCACAGACTCCTGTGGAGACATTTTCTTAATTATGAGTCAAAGAAGCTCTTGGAATCCCAACTGTCTCTTTTACTTTATCTAATCTGACGGGCTCATTTGTCCTAAATACTTCGCTTTGCAACCCTTAGAGTCATCCTCTAGCAGTACACTATAACGTGTCACTCTTTCCCTACTAATATCCAATTAGGCAGTCATCCATCTTTTGCTATTGCCTTCTCTAATCAGAAAGTCATATGCAGAGATGGAAAAGATCTATTTTATCCTTCTCCTGTCAATGTCAATTTATTCCCTAGAGTGTATTTTCTAGCGTTATGTTTATTTAACTTAGATTATTACAGATTTTTCAAAATAAATTTCAAGCCAAATTATATGAACAGCTTGGATTACACCATTTGGGATTTATATGATCAGTAACCAATGCCAAGAGAATCAACAGACAGGAAAAAACATTTAAATGTGATCAGAGAAATAAATGTGCCTTTTACTCTAGAACCAATACAATTCAAAAACCAAATATTAGTTAAATAGATTCTAGTGGAACTCTAATACTTCTTTAAGACAATTGGATCTATCTATTCTTGGCAAGCAAGAAAGAGGCAAAACAGAAATGGTCATCAAAGGCCAGATGTTTTACACTATCTATAAATTTGCATCACTAAATATCTGACTCTTTATTTAAGTCAGTGACAGTGTGAAATAGCTGACCTTTTCAACAAAAAGAGCCCAGCCTTTTTCACGGAAAGAACACACACTCTGCCTCGACCTGCTCAGTGGCTGTGACCAAATCCAGAAGCCTGTGCAGTGCCTGGGCAGTCGGTGGAGGCTCCCAGTAAAGCCAGTGAGTCCTGGCTACAATATTCCTTATTGTGATGTAGTCACTTGCCTGCAGGGATTTGGGATGAGACCCCCAAACTTAATTCATGTATGTCACTAAGCAGTTGTCAGATGGCAATATTAGGTTATTCCTGGCTCATGGTGACAGCTCTTCGCACTTTCCTGATGCCTCTGGGCCTGTGTTCCCAGATTATTCCTAATCTATCTTCTCTCACCTTGTGTGCACAAAGCACGTATCACTGTACACAAGCAAATAAAAGCAGAAGAAGCAGCAGGAATCCAGCTCAAATGATGTCTTATCAGGGGACACAAACAGCCTTGTCAATACTGTCTCTTTTGATGTAAAAGAGGTCACAGAAGTGAGAAGATTTGCTGCCCAGAGAAATGAAAAAGACTACAGGGAGAAACAAATAAACAAATCAAGGATGATGACACAGAGAGGTCTTCAGCTTTCTAAACACCCTAACACAAAGATGTGACTACACCAAAACACAGTTGCTGGATGAAGTTTAAACATGGCATAGGTGGATTTATAGGAATTCTGCCTCAAAATTAACATGCAAGTTGATGACATTTCCACTTAGCCTTGCCTGTAGAAATAAAAGCCCTAATTAAATAATAAAAATTGATATACTAGAAGTTTAATTAAAAAGTCATAGTCATGCCAACACTTTCTACTTAGCTTTTTTATAGAAGCAATGAAATAAATACTACATAAAGTTCTTAAAGAGAAACTTTGTTTTCAGCTGATGGATAGCAACAGCTTTACACATTGTCTTCATTTATAATAAGGTCAAGTTGCAGTAAACTGATGAAAAGGACTTCGCACAAAAGGGAATAGCCTAGCCAACAACCTGTGTGTAAGAAATAGTCACTTTCATAACCCTCAATCTCAGTGAGCACATCTACAATAATAAACTAAATAACTCAAGAGAATATCCACAAGAACAGGGATTCTATTGTCTAAATAGTTAACACTGATATTGGCATGGTTTAGTTGCAGGAGAATGATTCTATCCGTGATTTCCCTCATATAATCTGGAAACACTGGAATAAGTAGCCCAGATGGTGAAGACACCATCCCAGCAAACATCCAAGGTCAGGCTGAATGGGGCTATGAAAAACCTGGTCCTGTTGAAGATGACCCTGCTCATGGAAGGGGGGTTAGACCAAATGACCTTTAAATGTCCCTTCCAACCCAAACTGTGCTATGTTTCTGTAAGTCTATGATTTTTTATCAGTTTTTAGGCACAGCTCAGGCATTATTAAGGCATCACAAGAGGTAGGCGTTGCCTTTGAGGGACCAGGAGAGCAGGTTATTGTGGCTATGGGCTGCTCTTTTCAAGTTGGCTTCAGACAACTGTCTCAGACATATTTAATTTGCTGTCCCAGATCTGACAAGTGGAAGCACAATCTGCCCCAGAAAAAGAGAATGGAAGTGAAAGTCCCCACTCTTTGCTCTCCCTGTGTCTGCATTAAGAAATTATGTGTTTAGCAGACATGCTGGCATACAGATACCAGTATCACAGTTTTCCCATGCACTGACCTCATAGTAAGTTGCTGTGGGAAAATGCACTGTATGGAAGATAGGCATACAACTATTCACACCCCACTCTTCTCTTTCTGCCACGCGGGACAATTTTTGCTGTAAAATGTGAGATTTTCAATGGATTTTCAAGGCATTATAAAAATTTGAAGGTGAATTGTTCTTGTTCCAGTCAATAATTCAGTCTTTCTTCACCCCATATTTAGTGATAGCTTCTCCATCTCTGTCAGATTTGAGGCTGCTAGTATGGTTTGTATCTGGTGAAGAGATAGCACATTTAGCTGTCAGGAACTTGAATACTATGATAGCAGAGAAAAATGAGAAAGTTAGGATGACAGACAGTAAATAGAAAATGATGGGTGCTGAGGGTATTCACTGACCATCTGTATATGGCAGAATGGTCATTCTGGGCTGAGGAAATAAGAAATCTGCATTACAATGCATAGCTGGGATGACTTACTGACTTCAGACAGGGAAGGCTGCATTTTTAATATTGCATGTTAAGTTTGTCACATCCTTATAGAAGTGCCACACTAAAATCAGAACTACTTTGAAGCATAAGAACTCCAAAAGTTTTATCTTTGGGGTGCATAAAAGTAAGACTTACCCTGGTTAATTTTTAAGCTGCACATGCTATTTCTTCTGTCTTATGTAAAGCCATTAACTGAGTCCTGCAAAACAGTACCCATTCAATCCTCTTGTGAATGGAGAATTATTTAACAGGCTGCCCATATTTTAATACCACTACTTAGGACTCAGATTTGCCTTTGCCTCTTAGCACTTTCATTGTCAAGGAAGTCTCACAGAAATTAGTGTGGTTTGCCAAAAGTCAGTGATGGTGTCTGCAGTGAAAGGAATGCAAAGAGGGTGGGAGTACAGTTGCAACACTGCCAGTGAATATCAGCATCCTCTGAATGATCCCTGCCCAAAAAGCTGCAAAACAGCCTCTAGAACTGCAATATGAAGGACCTAGAAGCCCTAAGACCTACAATCTTGGAGCAGACACAACCTGCTTTCAAAAATGCAATTTGTTAAACTGAAGCAGTTATGGATATCCCCTGCGAGAAGTCTGGATCTCAGTATTTCAAGTGTCCCTCTTGTTATTGCTGAAGGCTGTGACCACCTGGAAAAAAGAGGGAAATTAAAAAATTAGGAGTGAATGAGACACAAAAGGCATGCTTGCTAACTTTGAGCAGCTAGCTCAAAGCAGGTAGTTGCAAAATCACATCATGGTTTTAGCTAACAGACAACAGCCCTAAAAGTATATTTACTGCCGTTCTGTGGGGTTTTGGCTTTGATGTTAAGTGATTGATAAGATATTGAACGACTCCATGAAAAAAATGCCCTTCTGGGAAGAAATAATAAGTATTCTGTGAAGTAAAGCAGAGTATTAACTTGTGAAAAAATAATATACAGGACATTGCAAAACAAACAACAATAATGCCTCAAAAGAAAACCATTTAAATTGTATGTTAGAATGTCTCCTGCTGATTGGCACATCTGTATTATACCTGTGGCTTCTTTTTTTTTCTTCTTTTTTTTCTGGGGCTAGATGGAAGAGTTTTCTTGTTATGCTACACCTGAAACTAAGTTGGAGATAGCAAAGGAGCTGTGCACTGTTATTCGAATTGCATACTGGTTTCTGGGATACAATTCTTTGCATCCTTTTTCTTTTTCCTGCATGATCTTTTTTGCCATCTGCTTTTTCTGGCACAGGAGCAACATGCTGTCTTGAAGCAATTTCTTATATTTCTTTTGGTCTCTTTCATTCATTCCCTCCTATGTATCAAGGGTCACAGGCTCATAACACTTTTGGGCATTTGACAGACACCTCCTTCTTTCTTCTTTTATTCTTCTTCCGACAGAAAATTGGTCTTTCATTCATTGTATAGAGGATGCCTCTTATAGATATCCCAAATGAGGCCAATGGTGAAAATAGGTTAAGAAAGCTATTTTTAGAGATTTATCAAATACAAGAAGATCAGCAGGAAAATTTCTTAAATTTTCTATCAAGATTTTCCCAGAAACAATGAACTGAAAGAAGTATCATGGTAGCTTTTCTAATAATAATTTAGAGTCAGCACGGTGAGTGCAGGGGTAATTTTCTCAAATTCACACGATGATAGGAGTTTGTCCCAATCATTAAGTGTAAAGTAAACAGAATGTAAATAAGAAAGAATTTTTCAGAGCCTATTCTGGTATGGACAGATCTTAGCTGATGTGTCTTTAATGTAGATGTTAAAGGCTCAAATAAAGCTGCCAACCAACATTGCTAAAGATCTAGAAATGTTCGTCTTTGAGCTGCCAGAAAGGGTCATGGAAAGATGTCCTACCAATCTACAGAAAAATGGCCGTCTACAGAAAACATTTTCACATGGATGCACATGGTCCAGTACCATCTCTGCCCACATTCCCAGACAGCCTGCTGTATGCCACTTGTATTTCAGAAGATGTATTACCAGGATGGAGAAGTTTTTGCTCAACAGCTACTACCTCTAATCTCCATTTATGTGGGGCATTAACACTGGGGCAGATTTCTATCCCTGACTCTCAGAGCAGATGTCTGTCTGTGTAGTTCCAAATAGATGAGGTGGTTAGGAATATACAGGCTTGGTTTAAACTGCTTGAACATATTTTCAAGGTTTTCAAGGTTATGCTGGGAGAAAAAAGGATTCCTGTGCCAAGAAATGTGAAACTCTGCAAATGGGGATGGACGACCAGGCTGGGTCTCATTTTGTGAGCTAATTCAAAGCTTCACCCTCTGATCCAGGAGCAAACTACCTCTCTGTCCACCTCAGAATTCAGAAACAGCATGCAAATAATTTTTTTGGTTTCTATGGCTGAAAAGTTAGGGCATTTTGGATTGGATATATGCACTGTACATTTACTTTACAATTTTATCCATGAAAACTGTGCAGTCCGAATAAGTGATTACTGAATAGCTTGCATGGATAATTTTAAATTGTCTATGTATTTTATTTGAATGCCTAGGCATGATTTTCAGTAATATGTTGGTTTATATTGCTAGAAATTCCAACTGTTTGCACAGCCAAAATCATTCATTTGGGAACAATTGGGGATTGCTAATAATAGTATGTTCCTTTTTTTCTTCTTTGATTTTGACTGCCCATGCAACCTCTACTTGTAAATTGGCAAGATCCAAAGGAGCTTTTATTTGGTCCCTACTGTCAAGCACTGGGAAAGGGAAAAGGGTAAGATAGAGTCATGAAAATAACAACTATCTGAAGAACCACCATGTTTTAGTCTGATACATAAGGTGAGTTTTTGTTTATGCAGGCCCAATTTATCTGAATCTTGGAGAGCATCTGGGACCTGCAGTACCCTTCATCCATGTCCAATGCTGTTCCATGGTCTAGGTGCATTTCAGACATTCCTTGCCTCAGGCCATGCAAGATGGCTATTGTCACAAGGTTCTCATGCACATCCTAGCACAGATGGCACAAAATCCTCCACAACACCAAAAAATGATACAGTCACAAATATTTAATTATTTCCCTTTGCAGTGTGCTGGTATTGTCCTTCTCTGTCCTTTCATTTTCCAAGTCCTGTACTTTTTCTTCAGTACTCCAAGCTGCTTATACTCACAAAGATTAAAATGCACTTGCCTTATGTCTTTTTTTCCCAGCCAAAGTGCAATAAAAACAGAGCTACATTCACACATGCAAAACTGAATTCCTATATTCTACTTGTACCAAAGAGAAAGGTGAAGTCAGTGAGAAGGAACAAGTGGAGCTCTTAAGGTATAACAATTCTATTCTAAAGAAACATTAAAAATCTAAAAATAATTTCAATTACTAGTGGGGAAAAAATACTATCGATAATGGCATATGATTTTTAACTCTATATAAACTCAGTAGCTCTGTGTACTAGGCTGTCTATAAAACATACATAAAATATTCCTCTCTGCCCAGCAGTAGCTGGACTGCTGAGGGAATTCACCTTTTCTTCAAGGAACATTTCCCCATTACAGGTCTCATCCCAACCCTCTGTACTCTTTGAGATACTGCTGCTCCCACATGCTTATGGTTTCCATGCTGAATTATCTATCAGCAAGCATTAGGGCAGCTTGCAGCCATCAAGGAATCACTGAAACAGGAAGGATGTTTTGTTCATCCACAGGCCCCTCGTGACTTTTAGCCATCACTAGCACTATATGGTTTGGACAGCTATTTTAGTCTGGCAATGGCTTTGATGAACAAATCTCAAATCTGAGTATGACAGAATATGAAATGGCAAAATTTAGTGGTAGATCAGGTTGTAAGCAATCAAGCAGTCAGATGTTGACAGGAGCTGAATTGGCTACACAACTTCTGTAAAAGAACAAACTAGTTTCAAAAACAATTTCCCCAAAGTCTGAGAAATTAAACCAGTAAAAAGTAACTTGAAGAGAAAGTAACTTGATGGAATGTCTCCTACTGTTTCAGCAGGTGATACAGGACTCAGCCCTACTCTGTTTAAGTGGGTCACTATCATAATGGTGTCTCTAGTGACACAGAAAAGATTTAATCAATGCTAATCTATGTTTTAAAACAAACAGAAAAAGACATTAAAACTAGGAATTAAGACAGCTTGGTATAAAAACACAATGTATGGTTTGGTGAATGAGGAAAAATTTCTGGCCATCTGAGTTTGCAACAGTATAAGCTGGGACTTACCCCTTCTCACCTTAATTCCTGGCAAGAGGCTGGTTGATATACTAATAAACACTTATATTTATACCTGATTTTGATTTTATAACTATCAAAGTTTTATGTGTCTATTTGTGATATGTTAGTGACCTTCCAGTACTCTTCCAGGTCATACAACTTACCCTACAGGATTTTCTTCATAATAGGTCTATAAAAGAAACCTTATAGATTTTATGGTATTGCTGTACTTCAAATGGTAGATGGTTTAGTAAAGATGTTCTAAAAGAAAGAAATCACTCAACAAGTTTATCTACACAGAACCAGTATCTCTAGACTCACACCAGCATTTCTTGAAATCTTGTGAGGGAATTAATCTCACAGACGATTAGTAGTATTTACCCTATAGAACATGCAGTTACCTCTCTACAGGTTGAATGGTTATCTAGTCATTTCTCCCTGAGTGTCACAAAACTGTCACAAGTAAATGTTTTACAGACATAGAAACTTACATATCTCTGTTTTGTTGAATGTACCAGGTGCTGTTTCATACATATCTAACATCTCTCTAAACTTCATGGGCTTGCTCAGAAGTGTAGAAAAAGAAGACATGCTTTCATGGTTGTGTGACCAGCTACAAATGCTGCAATTGCATCTAGTCCAGCTGACCCCAGATACCACAGGGAATGCTGAAACATTCAGGACTAGAGTCACAATACCTGTTAACTATGAATTTTAATACAATTCAATATCCCAAAGTCAATCAGGAAATTCTGACAGAGAAACTGCAAAACTGATTAGCAGAAAATGTGAAAAGGATGGTGACAGTAGGAAGGGATGTATAAACATATGGATTGTCTTTCAGTTCCTTTTTCCAGTTATTTCTGTAGAAGTTATAATCCCCTTTACCGTCTGCTCTTGGTATGGGTTGAATTATTTAAAATCACATGAGATTTTCTTTGTTTGCCATTCAATCTCATATACTTCCCTTTCTTGATTCAATCTATGATGATTCAGAGTTTTCAAACATAACCCATACCTTAGATATCACTCTGCCTATTTGAGAAGGCTGGTGCTTGAAAATAAACCTTCAATATGTTCATGAAGTCTGAAGCAAAACAGAAGCAGAGTGTGGACAGGTGGGGGCTGCAGCAGCAGCATTGGGAGAGGTGGGTTGCAGTGAGGTGCTAAAGGCTGCAGAAGGAAAGTAAAGGTGCTGGGGAGTCAGAGAAATGCAAAAGGAAGAGAAGATTTTCCAGGACAAATTGAGCTGTATTATCCCTCACCCATTTATTAACAATGCAACTAGTAAAACATGGGGGAGCTTCTTTTAGCAGATGACATGGGTTATATGTACAAAAAAAAATGAAGGGTTATGATTGCTACACAGAAATATCACCCTTCTCCCCTTCTCTTACCCACTCTGTGGCCTTGCAAATAGATCCTCCTCTGCAGCAACTGTGTCTCCACTGATATGGATGTAGCTGGTTGGTAAGTGGGATGAGCTGTATGGATCTTATTGCAAGAGTGAAGCTTGCATGCTTTATCTACTGCAGCAGAATAAAGGAAAAGGATGCAGTTGTGCAAGAAATACATCAGGCATGGGACTCTGAACAGAGGGATTCATCTCCCATCTTCTGGCTGGAACATACAAAAGGCTTTCAAAGTTGTTTTGTAATGCAGCAACAAACTCATTCTCTCAATTCTTGGCATGAAAATGAAATCATCAGCTTCTCTTTTATTCTCTCTTTTATCCAATTTATTTTGGGGGTAATCTGGGTCAGCAAGGATGAGTTTCTACTTTTGAGCTAATTACCTTAGTTCTCTTTAGTCAGGAGGAAGAAACAGACCTTCTAGCAAGCAATTTTCTTCTTACCTTAAATGAAACAACTAAACTAGGCTGTGCCATTAATACACAAAAGCACCCATTTTTTTATATTACTATTAAGGTAATCTAAGGTGAATAGCCTGAGAGTAGACAACTGTACAATATATATCTGTGTTTGATCACCTTAATCCCATTCCCCCTGTATTTATCTGTGGCTATGATGAATGAACTGGAGAACAGACTTCAAAACTGGACAGCAGCTTCTTCCCAAACAGAAATTTGCAAAACAGGAATAAACAATCTCTCCTGAGTATTTCAAATGCCTGACTATATCTTCTAGGCTTTATTAAAGAAAAGGTTGTATGAAGTCATGGGCTTTTTTTTTTTTTTTCAGTCAATACTATGTTCCAACAGCTCTAGACACTGTTCTGCTCACAGAGAAATGCAGAATCACAGGATAGCAGCATGATTCTGGTCTCTTTCTGCTCAAAACAACTACAAAGTTAGAACATGCTGCTGAATCATGAACCACAAAGACCAAGATTATTTAATTAAATTCCTACATCCTTCTTTAAACTTCATGGAAAATAGTCTGTCATCTTAAAAACAGATAGTTACATATCTGGAATTCACAATCCATATTTTATGAATCTTGGAAAATGTAAGACAAAGTTTTTCTTCTATAGTCTTGAAAAATGGATTTTGTTTTTCCATTTGAGTTCTTATTGGAAGTCATAGGATTCCATTACCTGAAGTTTTCAAAGAATCCCCTTGCAGTGTAAGATTGACGTAAGAGCACTGAAAATGCTATTTCATCAAGTATACCATTACGGTTATGTCCGACCAGGTGGAACCACTTCAAGAAAATTATTTTTAATTGGTCAAGTTTTCCCTTGGGCATTTTTATATACCTTATACATGCTTCATACTCAGCTACATTTATTCTTTCACAAAACCTCTGATGACGCAGCCAGCACTATTAACCACACATATAAAACTATAATGGAAAAATACTAAGCAACTTATCCACAGGCATGGATAGGAAAAATACTCTGAGGAAATCTTCAATATATTTCCATTATTCCTCAACTGAAATTTCAGTCCTTCCTCTATGCACATAGTTTGGGTGACTGCAGAAGACATAAACAGGAGACAATATCGACATGTGGAGGACCCCTCTGGGAGAACTCTATAAAACCTCTCTAGGGGCAGATTGTTCCCAAGTGTTGCAGGCAATTGGATGGTGCTGTGATATTTGTCACTAAATGCTGTAAGGGACGAAGACACCAAGCCTGACTTCAAGTTCCTGAGTCACAAACCACAGTGTGGCAGAGAAAACCATGGGGCAAACATCACTGTGTGCTTCCCCTTGTTGAAGTGTCCCCCTATAAGCTGCCAGGGGATGTGAGTCTGGACCCAGCTGCTCTTTGATCTGAGCTGATGTCACTTCTGTGCCTCTACCTCCATGCTTAGCCTTCACATACATCTTCATGTCCTTCCTTCAGCACTGACTTTTTTTTGGAAGCCTGGCTCCACATTGCATGGCTGCTCTAAGTAATAAAAATGAGGGACAACATGTGGCAAAATAATTCCCTCTGGGAATTCAGTTGGAGTTTAACATCAGTATAATACTTTGTCTTAAAACAAAAGGCTCCTTAACTTGGAGGTTACAGATCATCCTTTTCACAACTCCCCCTCACAGAGGGATTACATTTGATGGCTATGAGATTGCTATGTATATTGACACTGATTTTAAGAAAAACCTGTTATCTACTGCTTCATCTAATAAAGGCGAGAGATTCTGCAACTCTTCACATCAAAAGATACAGGCTGTTATTTCTTATGAGTCATGAGTCAACAAATTATGTAGCTTGCTTTCTTTTAAGCATGTAATTTGATCTCCAAGCATGAGCAAGTTTTTGTATTTCAATCAGTAAGCAATTCCTCTTTAAAAACATTCCAACTAATGTTTATTTGTACAATCTGTCCTTCAGCAGAGCCTTAGTTTGATGAAGTAAAAGATGTAACTCCAATAGGAAAGTGTCTAAAAACTGACAAAACATTACATTTGATCATGTGTGATGAGTGCACTAAGGAAGCACACAGTTTGAAAAGCTGATACAGCATCTCATTGAAATTACTGTTTCTTAAACATTGTTTCTTCCTGAACTAACCATCACTTTCACTGCAGTATAAATTTTCTTTTTTTTAAATTACAGGGATCAAATTTCCAACAAAAAACATGAGTAATGCATAGTTTGAATGAAAGAAAAATGAAATATTTTTCTTCAATCTGAATATAAAAGTGATTATTGTGGATACCTCTTTCCCTTGGGAAGAGTGCGACAAGGTCGTTTATTTCATTATAGATGTCAAACACAAAATCAGTATCAGTGCTGAGACCTTGACTGCTGGCTAGGATGGGTGGGCACTGCTAAAGTAAGCAAACAAGACGTTCTTTCTTGATTAGAACAACTTCGTTGCAATGAAGCAGTCTACAAAAACTAAGGAAAAAAAAATAAAAAGACAAAATCTCAAAACATGGAAGATCAAAATGTAACTGGAAACTTGACTGAAGTTTTACAACCTCAAAGGTAACAACTAGAGTGACAGACAGCTTTGCACATCGATTTTTTAGAAAATAAAAAGTTCTTAGTCACTCTTCCAGTGGACTAACACGACCTATTGTACAACACTCAAGATTATCATTATAACACAAACATTTAAATTTATGTGGTTTTTTTTTTTTTTTAATTCACAGAGCTGCACATCCCTTTTCAGAATTCATCCAAACCAAATAAATATGCTGTTGCAGTGTAGCATTTTAGACACTCTGAAGGAAACAGCACCTAAGGATTGCCCTGGTCAGCAAGGTACCTCAAAGGAAACTATCTCAAAGAACCATGTTCTCCTGCAGATCTAGTTCCTTGAGTATAAATCATTGCAAATCCATTGGGTTTTATAAAGCTTAAAAAAAGAGAAGTGTTCCCATCTCCATCTTCGACACGGTGAAAATACATTTTTGCAAACAGTGCTATTTTTTTGTCACAGTTGTCTGAGTTTGGAGACAATGTTTTTGGGAGGAGGTGCTCCGGGATAGGGTACTTCCTCCCAAAAGGAAGAAAGGGTTTCCCCTCTTCCCTCCGCAATGAAACAAATTAACTGCAGCAGGTAAAAGTAACAAAAAAACCCGGAACTATTTATTAACACAAAAAACTAAACTATTTGTTAATACAAAGTACAACCAGAAAAAGCAAAGAGGGGAAAAAGGAAAAGGGTGCCTGCAAGGAGTTGATACCAGGTTTCCCGAGATGGCACCAGGGCCACTCCGCGGGCTCCCTGGGCTGGAGAGGAGGGAAGGGCGATAGGGAGACCGGGGGGAGAAAAAACCCAAACAAACAGAACCCTTTTTCCAGGCCCTCAAGAAAGAGCAGGGCAGAAAACAGCGCCGCGGGCTCTTCATCCCCTGTCTCTCCCGGGCTGTCGGGCAGAGCCATTTTTTTTCTGACTCCGGCAGGTGCCGGTTCTGTTGAACTGACCCTGGCTCTGGCCCCGCCCCCGGGGGTTCATCTTAACTGTTTGCTTAATGCCCAGGGCTACTGCGCCTTTAAGGAATAAAGTGGCTTCATAATGTCACTCCAGGACACAGTTCATGGTCATTTCCTTTTACTATATAAAAGTTCTTGTGCAAACATGACGGAATGCTTACTTTAGCAGTTTGCATTTTTGGGGGGGTTTAATTTTATCTCCTTGCTTATGACTTCGTATATTATGATGGCAGCTATTCCCTGTGACAGAGCAGTGGTAGATTTAGTACATCTGTGTCTTGCTTCGGATGTCCACAGCACAGTACATTACCAAGGCCCTTATATATCATAGCTGCTTTAATGCCACAGTCTTACAGACAAATCACTGCTATGACCATAGACCTTATGGATACATCTGTGCCATTTTGACAAGTCCCTCAATCACCAGCCAGATTCTGATACACAGTGACATATAATCCATCCCCTAAAAAGTCCCTTTATACTCAATTGGACAACTTGTGAAAAAACCCAATACCCAGACTCCAAATTTATTGGTCAGCTGCCTAATCTTTTTTTTTTTTTTTTCCTCATGTTCTGGCCCATCTTTATGTCTTTTCTTATCTCTAATACTGATCTTTTTTGCTTTTAATGTGATCTTTCTCCAATGGTCATGACACCTCAAAATAACAATGTTTTCCAACTGATCACTAAGGATAGGTTTTCAAAGCTTTGTAATTCCTTGGGTCAAGCTGCTCTTTGAGATCTATATGGACCCTTAAGTCAGCCACAGGAACTGGAAGGAAATTTCTTTTGTCAGATGAGAAAGACAAACCAAAGTTTTTACAGCCTGTAGCAAGATGGGTTCTAATCTGCCTAAGACCTTTATTGATTCTTTAAAAAAGAGAAATAATTATTATGTAGAGAAAGTTTACAATAGACAAAGACTAATCAAGTGGATGTGAATGTAGCTCAAATACACAGTAACTCCATGAATAAGTGATTGGGGAAGAAGAGATACTTTACCTTTCATCTCTAAATTGCTGTTTCAAATCCGGACTCAGTGTCTAAAATGTTAATTTGAGCCTCTGACATCTATTCTGCGGTCAATGTGAAGTGAATTCCTGGTCTCTGGCCAGTTTCTAATGGACAGGTGGCAACTACCCAAGAAAAGATGACAACCACAATTGGCACCCTGGTACAGAGTCATAGCAGTGGGACAAAGACTGAGTTGGTCAAAAGACAAAGTGATCTCCTCAACACCTCCAGACAGCCCAGCTAAAGCAGGCCTGAAACAAATGGGCAAAACACTGGGGGAGAAGATTTTATTATGATTGCTCTGCCATCTTTTTTCTCTGTGAACAAAATAGGAGATTTATTTTTCCAAAGCTGTCAATCTCATACCTTTCACATTTTGAGAAACAGAGAAAAATGGTGCTCTGTCCCCCCTTACCAGGTGTCACTGCTGTGACAGTGAGGGTTGCCAGTCATATGCTTGAGCCCTAGATCAAAACAAGGAGGCAGAGCAAACCGTATTTAAACTTTGATCCTCAGTTCCACTCTGTTGCACAGCTTTTGCTTGGCAAAAGAAAAAATAAAAAGGTTTGGTTCTGCTAGAAATAAATGCTTTTCATTTGCCAAAGAACTCATTAAACAGGTATTCTACCCCAACATCAGATATTTCTGTAGTGTAAGTCTCCTCCCAGAGCACCAATCATAAAAGGTATTTAAGAATGTATTTTCATTCTAGATTCCAATATTGCATTTTCTTTCCTCTTCCCTTTTAGAGCAACAACTGAAAAAAAATCATAACAAGGAAAAAGAAATTGATAAATCTGTCTAGCTAGGATAAGGAAACAAAATGACTGCTGTGTAGTGTCACAGCTGGTAATGCCTCAGATTCAACTGAAACAGCATTGAAAAATAGCCAAACAGGAATCTTTCATGTTTGACTTCATAGGTCACCCACCCCATGCTATGTGTTCTTTCTGTGAATCTCTCAGCTAAGTACTTCCAGCTAAAGCAGTTCAAATACACAGAATGAGAAAAATCAACAAAGAACAAGACACAGTGAGCAGTCTGGAAATAGCTCTTAGCTAGTGCTCTGTATATGGGCAGCAATGGATTAGCAGCAACATGGAGAGCAACTCATTCCAATTTGAGCGTTGGTCTTATGACAAGAGTGTATTTCAGATTTGTCATTCTAGTTTCAAATGTGCGTATACATGGTCAGAGCATAGTTGGTGTTCATTTGAGCTAAAAAAATCTCCGGACTCTGCACCTCCATCAAAATGTGACTTTAAAGTAGCTTAATAGCAACTAGACCCCATGAATAACACAAGACATTGGAAGAGATATTCAATGAAAGGAACCTCCTTGAGAATTTATTCTAAAATGTATAACACAGAGGCATGGAAATTGGAAAGGCTGCTTATCTTCCTCCACTAAAATAACAATTTCTCAAATGGTAACAATTTTGGATATCGTATTTCTATTAAATAAATAAATAATTAAATAAATATACTAAAAGTATCTATCAAACCTAGAATTATCCCTAGTGAAATGAAGTAAGGAAAAACATTTCCTACATTCTGCATGTGTGTTTGCATGCTTGTATACTGTTAAAAAATGCAAAAGCTACATAGCAGGAATAACCAACCCTACAAAAGCTTTCCCATAGTTGGGACTTTAAAGGTTTTCTGCATTAACTGAGGATTCCTTTTTTCAAAAAGCATGTGACAAAAATATTATTTCAAGTTGGCTAAGAGATTCAGAAAAGTCCCCCAAAGGCTCTGATTTCAAACTAATTTTTCACTCTAATCAGTAACATTTTTCATAGATTTCTAATATTTTGTATTTACCTGATATCTGACTTCTTTATGGTTTAAGAAAGCAGAGCAAATTGCCAGCCTATAACTTTACAGCAACGATCAAGAAAAGATAATAGTTTAAAAAGTCCCAGGCTGGATTCTTGTTCACACTGCAAATCTAAATAACTCCTGGACTTCAGGGAACTTACTTGCCCATAACAATAGTGGAAAAACTATCAGAATTTAGGCCACCAATTCTATTTGTTACAGTTGAGAGGCTGACCCAAGCACATGGGATTTAAAACACAGTGCCACTTCAGTAAAGCAGTGAAGAGCTCAGAAAAATTCCTTCAAATTGCTGGGGTTCTGCTTGTTTATTTTTTTAATAAACTTACTTGCATTGCATCTGGTCGTGTCTTTCTCAGACTTACTTTGCTCAAAAAGGTTGCTCGATGCTGGTTTACTGTGAACAGGTTCACCCTGGTTGTTTTTCCACCTTCAATTATATGCTGTTCAGCCTCTGGCTCATTTGTACAGGACAAGTATAACATCCTTAGGTAACAATGTTTCTTAATAATTTCTTGCTCAGAAGCTTATACAGAAATCAATCATTCTCTGCTTTCCTTCTCACAGGTTATATTTTTATTTTTTAGCCATGTTTTCAAAGAAAAAATGCTTGCTTGATCGTGGCTGTCTGTCTGCTGACCCCCTTCTAATATCTTCTTTAATCTATCAAATCTAAAAGAGAGGTTGGAATCTCTAAGGTAAGATATTATAAGAATTGCAAGGAAAAGTCAGAAACGAGGTGGAGGAAAGTCCAGAATTAGTGCCCCCACCTGAAGACAAGCAGACAGACTCACACGGCAGCAGGGAGGGAGCTGGCCTGGGAGCACCAGGTTACCCACTGCAAATACTGTGGTTTGCTATGGGGAGTACCACAGGTAAAAGGATAGTAATTGTGAAGCTGGCAGTCTGTATTTAAAGAATGAGGACACGAATTCATAGGAAACTGGGTTTCATTAGTTACTCTCTTCCTCTTCAGGAACTACACATTTTGCAGTTTCAAATCTTTGTAAACATATGTTGCCCAGAACCATACCCTTCTGTCACACTTGAGAAATCAAAACTGTTCTCTCTGCTTTTATGAGCAGTCTTCTGTTTACAGCACCAGCACTCCAACTCCACTCCTATACAGTTTCTGTAAACAACCTAATCATAAAAGAACTTTTCTTTATTAAATACTGAATATTTCGGTGTCTTTTTGTTCATTCTGTTGGCCTGTTTTACAAACACAGCTCAGGTAATCTTAACTTTCAGTTTCCACATCAGCACTGATTTGCAACTGAGAACACTATTTTTCAAAAGCAAATATTAGATATTCTCAAAAACATTCTAGGCTGTATTTGCAAGTCCCTATCTCCAAAGATCTGAGTGAAGTATTTGTATTACAAAGAAAAATATATCAAGCCTTCCTTTTTATTGAGACATCTCTAGAATACATTTTTATTTCTTTTTAAGTATCCGGTGATACACTGGAAGACGCAACACTGGTTGTGTGCCACAGCTCCAACTCACAGAGTCTCTGTGCTTCCTCACAGCTATTTCTTGCTTTTAGAAATCTTTGAGTCATTTTCCAGTCCTTCTCTGTCTTGAGCCTTGGAGACTCAAATAAACTCAGGATGGCAATGGATTATCTTAGGTCAGTCTATCTACTTGTGGTGAAACTGTGCCCTAAAGACCTCTTTCTCCTCTTCTTGGTAACTTTATTTTTGTTGATATTGTCCCTATATTTGACCTATATAACTTTCTAGAGGAAGAATTAAAATTCACATATTTCAACCACTCTAAGTTAATGTAAATATAGATTATAAAACTCTCAAGCAATAACCATAAATTGTTACCAAACATTTCAATTTTATTAAATCATATCAGAAATTACATGATGTGCCATTTGGCAATGTTGAAAACCTTTACTGTAACTCAAGTGCAGTCGTCAACTATGCAATTTCTGATACATGAAGCAGTTTCACATTATGAGAATAAATCCATTTTACCCATTCCTCTCTCTGAAATCACACACACAAATGAAACAATTTTTATGGTTTAATTTAATTATGTTCTCTACCAGTCTATACTACTAAAAATCTAGGAACGTATTTAGAAGGGACAATATATTTTTGTTGTTCAGAAATGTGAGAATTTTGCCACTTATTAAGGGCTGGAACTTTGCATTTCAGAATACCGAAGATGTAGGAATTAGTATTATCCTTATGGTTGACCATATGTGAGTTTTCTGTTATATCTATCTATATCTAAATATATCATATCAGCAATATATATTGCTCTTGTTTTGAGTTACAGCTATGCACAAGAACATCTGTCATATTGACAATGTTGTTACAAAGACTTTAAAGATTATAAAGATCCAGACCAAAACAGAATTATTTTGGAAATAGCTAGGGAGAGAATATGAAGAAACATGACCTTAATTACAAAGATTAGTATGCTTCATAATTTTCCTCTTTGCTTTTGGGCAAAGATTCAGGGAGTTGATATTGGTGCCATGATACTCCTGATAGCACAACGTATCTGAGGCAGGCAGATTTTTGTGCCATTTTTGAGACTGAACTCTTTAAATAAAACTTTAGTGAAAGACCTGCCGATTCAAAGAATAGCTAATAGCTCACTAGTTTGGAGCTCAAGCTGGGGCTGGGAAGATTCTATTCTCTATGTCCACATTTGTTTCTACATCACCTACATCAGGATTACCCTGACCAGCAAAGGTGCCTTATCAAGAGGATTCCAAATAAGCTCTCTTTGAAAGAACCCATGATCTAGCAACCCACATGCTGTGAATCTGGCTTGGATTCCAGTCTCTGGGGCTAAGTCTGTATGACTTCCTGAATACCTCACCAGCCCAGAGGAGAGTAGTCTGTATGATCACTTTAAACGAACATTTGTAACGCCATGTATTACCATAAGCATGTATCTGTTATATACATGTATACATATATAAACTAGTTCTTTTGACAAATTAGTAAATTTGATGCATGCTTGTGGAAAAATCTTTATGTTGTCTCATTTAGGAATATATTTATATTATGAGAAATGCTCCTCATTTGACTTTCCATTATATGTTTTAGAAATTTTGTCATTAATAGGCTCACTAATACATTCGTGGAAGCTTATTGTTAAATGTGTTTCATCTTTTCATATTAATTCAGTATTGTATCATTTGTATTCTCTTTGGTGTACACTCCTTTTGATCTACATCTTATCACATTAATGATTTTATTACAAACAACATTGTATTATGAGACTTCAATATTCTGCTGGCATATTTAAATGCTAATAATTCAAAGTTGATCAAAACACATGCATATGACAAAAAGAAGGTCAATAAAGGAGCAGTCAGAGTACAGAGTTGGCAAAGCTATTAAAAAAATATAAAACTCATTAATGACCATCATATTGGATACTTTCAGAAATGGATAACGATATGAGAATCTAGAAGAAGATAGTTAATAAACTATTAGTGCATAATTTGTGACTAAATATATTTCCAACTGCAATTTATGAAAGAGCTAAGGAAACTGACACTTTTTTGCCCTCATATTCCTTATGTTGGCTCACCTATACCCCCTACATCATTTCTGTTCTTTTTATTCGCAGTGTGCCTGTATTAGTTTTGCTCTCTGAGGATAAGTTGTCCATAGTTTTAAGGTTGCTCCTCACCTTCAGACGTTTCCCCTCTTCCATATCTGTTCATTTCAAACAGACTCATTTCTGGGTGTCTGTAATAAAAGTGCAAAATCCAGGAACCTGAGGTGAATCTGAAGCAAGGCAAAAAGAGCTTTCTTTCAGCCCAACTGTCTGCAGTTCTGGCATAATTATTTTTAGAAATGAGATTATACTGATCACCTTATAATACCTCCATGATAATCTATCTTTTTTTTTTTTTTAATGTTGTATCAGATAAAGGGATCTGTGCTTCAGTTGGAACTGTTTAGGTGTGGGCAGCTGAAGATTCTGAAAGTCTGTTTTATCCTGAGACTGAGTTTCTAAATTCTACTTTAATTTATGTCTTTAAATTCAGTCTCTAAGCAGATTTTCAGGTACAGGTTTTGTAGAGAAGTCAACAATGAAGCATTAACCATTGTTCAAATTACGCTGCACGCAAACACACTCTGGTGCTTTGGTAAATAAATAATTGAAGAAACAGAAATAATATAATTTCTCAAGAGAGTTAAAAGAGAACTACAATATTTCCAGGATCTAAACACAAATAAATATTTCTGTTGGAAAACAAATGGGTATTTTAGTCATTAGATTCCCATCTGCTCAGTTCAGAATTGTCTTCTCAAAGAGAAGGGGCAGCATTTAGAGGTAAAGCAAGGGTGATCATTTCACCTTTAAAGCTGCTCTTGCTAATGTCTCAGGACAGTATTTTAAGTTAGTGCTACTCTGACTAATGTCTGCTCAAGCCTCAACCTAGCTGGTGTTATACTCTCCCGTATAAAACCTTTATCACTTTTTGTTGTGTCTCATTTTAAATGCCTCACTAGGTTTTTTGGGTTTGCTCTAAGGTAAGAATATTTACCATCAGGCCTCTGGGCCTGCAAGCATTTTGTGCAGCTTGACCTTTCCATCTGCATGAAGCCTTTCTGAGTCCACCAGCAGCTGTCCCTGGCATCAGAGCCTGCCTTGACACAGGACGTTATAAGATCAGAACCATGGTCACACACGAGATAAGCAGAAAAAGAAAAGCGAATAAACATAAAAATCCACAGATGTAAAATCACCAGTAGTTAGATGGATCCTCAGAAGCAGAGGCACTATCTGCTCTGGTGTATACTTTCCTATAGCTCTAACTAAAGTTTCAACCTTGGAACTCGGCACTGACTGTAAATGGTCACAGGAATATGTCTTCTGCAAAGGAAGAAATGGCTTTGCTCAAAAAACAAGATTTTTCTGGAATGATTTCTGAACATGTTCAAAATGCTGCAGAATGTTCCATACTTCGTGTCACATGGTCCATGATACAAATGAAAATTGAGCTGTTCTTGAGCCTGTTCCTGAACCATTGCCCTCAGTCCAACACACCGTTATAAATAATTAGAGCTAATTCACAAGTAGAAACTCACCTTCCACTTTGCAGTCACTATCTGTATTCAAGTCAATAGCATCAAAGCACAACTTACTGGAAAACCATATTCTGAAGTTCCGTAATTTCACCCTTGTCACCCATCTACATCCATTCAAAGATATCCATCAGACACAAGGTTCCTGACACCACGTCAAGTTCATTCATCATGAACCTCATCTGTCTTTCATCTTTCATTTGTTTTCAGAAAGTCAGTTTAACATCTGCCATCCTGAGACATTATGTAATCATTATATTTTCCAACTAGTATATTTGTAAGTTTTTTGGTGGCAGCCCAGATGTTTTGGAGAAAGCATCATCATCATCATCATCATCTGCATCATTTCATCAGTCTATGTTTAATATTTTGCTGTTGCAACAGCTTCAAAGACAACAAACCTCTGACAGCAGGTAAACGGGCGCTGTACTTAAGCTCCTAACTGCTTAGGTGATAGATTTTTTCTCACCAGTTGTGTCTCAAAGGGTGACTTGAGCCCAGGTAAACATATTTAAGTTTGCTTTAAACTGCTCTTAGACATACCATTGACTTGGACACTCATTCCTACTGTATCCCAATTTTATCCTATCTCAACCGAATTAGAAGTTTTTGAGTAAAGCACACTACATTTCTGTATTTTGCAGTTGTACAGCAGGTCCTACACATGGGGAACACACACTGGAGTTCTCATTCCTGACAGGCTTCCAAGTAGCATTTTTCTTTTTTTAATTATTGGAGGAAGAAAAAGAAAAATTGGAAGAAAAAGAGAAAGAGAAAAGGCAAGACAAGGCAGAAAAAGACCCAAAACTCAATAAAACAATTCTAAAATCTTCCTTGAGATGTCAGAAATCCAAATCAATCCAGTCAATTGAGACTGCAGGTAGGCAGGACTTGCCAGGATTTGGCCATTCCCAAATACATTTTATTTTGACAACTCACTTCCTTTATTCTTATTGCTTATTCAGTCACCTCAGTTTTCATTTTCGTTTGAATGCCTTTTCAGCTTAGCAGGATACTAAATGTTTCTGCTCACATATTTTTGTGCCTTTCCAAAGCTTTAATTGAACTCCCATTTTGGGTACCACACACTTGCCAGGTTTCTTGCATAGAACAAACATTTTAAAACTGTCCAATCAGGCTTACTTTTGACTTGATTCTAATTACTACTGTTGGACCTGATCTTCCTTTGGTCCTTATTTGCTCTTTGAAGTTACAAATTTCAGAGCATTTAAAAATCATACAATTAACTTGTTCAAGGAATTTAAATGCTTGGTTATTATTAGGCTTTTCTTTATTTATTTTTTTTAAGCAAACCCATGCAAGAGGTCCAGCCTAGTTTATTTGTATAATCTATTGAGCTGGGCAATCTATTTATGACATAATGGAAAAGCAGATGAGAGTGATGGGAGCTGTGTGCTTGGCAGTAGCTGTTGCAATCAATATTCCAGTCACGAACAAACTGTTAAAAATTAAGGATGCACAGAACTGTATTATTTCATCATGGGCTGGATTATTTTCAAAGGAATCCGGGGGACTTACAGGCCCAGTTCTCATTAAATTCTAATGGGAACTGGGAGTCACACTCTATTGAGCTGTCTTGAAAAAAATCACAGCAGTGGTGAATAATTTTATGAGGTCACCCAATCAAAATAAATTTTGTCATGACCTCTACACACAGTTAAACAACTTTTTTTTTCTTAATTCTTCTCTTTTAAAAGGATTAAGAAAACCTAAATTAATGGTATTTACATTTTTGTGGAATTTCAAATTATGTTTTCACGGCAATAGTCTGTCTTCTTTTTTCCTTTTAGAGGTAAATTATTTTTCATGTCATACTTTATCTTTACTGTGCCATAATCCCATGAGAAGGTGATGAAAAATTTAACTTCTGATACACTTGCAGAGGGAAAAGAGGATGTGCAGTACATATTATGAGATTTTCACATTCTACAGGTAGTTCTGGTAAAACAAAGTAGTGTGATCAAATTTATTGTTAGGTTAAAGATCAGGGATCAATACTTGTCCAGAATTAATGAACTTTCATCTCTTATTAGCACCCACCAAGTTTTTCTTCAAAAATGTATTAATATATTTAATTTTGTGTAAATTTTTACCAGAGCTCTGATTATATGCTGAGCTTCTGTATAATTTAAATGGTGAAATAAGAAAAGCAAGTGTAGCAAATTGTCATGAAATGGAGCATTTTCCCTGCTCTTGCAACAGTCCTGTGAGTGGGGGCCTGCCATTCTCCCTTTACATACAAGAAACATTTCTTCCCAGCTTCTTCTTCTTACCTCATGACTCTACAGGAAAGTATTACATAAATTCAGATTTTCATTCTTGCCAAACAGTCACTTTCACAGTGACCATGGACACATTTATAAATTATGTCAGTGGTGGAGGGGAACCTGTCTCTCTTTTTATAAAGAAGGCAAACTGTTCATTCATCCTAACATGAAGGACCCTGTTCCTGTCTCATCCTTGCAAATACAGAATTGAGTAAACCCACAGGAGGCATTCACAGATCCAAGTTCACTGATGAATTCAGTGATGCAGTTCTTTGCTGAAGCCAAGTGTCTCTTGATTTGTCTACCTTATATTACCATACAACCCTTCTGGGGAAAACGAGCTCTGTTTGCAGGTCCACAGTCCTGTATCCTCCTCCATGCAATGTCATGGAATGCTCATGTTAGTAAAATAAGTGACTTGTCTGCAGCTGAGATTTTTCTCCTGTCGTTTGCTTTATCTGACATCAAGGTATGTAAAACTGAAAGAAAAAAATCCATGGGAAGCTGAAGGCCTTAATTACCATTAAGGGCTGATTAATAACAGTCTCTGTTTCTTCTCTCTTTTGCCCTTCTCCAAACATTCAATGGTGGTACCAGACACAGTAATTAGAAAACTTGGTGCAAGTAAGGCAATTTTCTTTTACAATGAAACCTTTGCTTTTACTGCTCTGTGAACACAAGGCAAGGTCTATTAAAAAGACATTAAAAGACGAGCTGCTAGACAGAATTAGAAAATAGATTTTAGACAATCAAAAGAAAAAATAGGGAAGGAGATATGATTAAAATATTGGTATGACTAATAAGAAGGCAAAAAAAGGGAATTAGCGGCTTTTTAGCCAAACTAAGTTTTCCTCCACTCCCTTCAATTTTCCTCCAGTTTAAAAGCTTTCAGTAAATACGTGAATATATTTATTCACTTATAGCTGTACATATAGGCATACATTCACAGGCACATGGACACACACATGTCCTCAGATAACGTGAAACAGCCTTTGTTCTAACATTTTTTTCCTGTGATAACATAATGGCTACTGTTTAGCTAAAAACTTTCCTGTGGCCCTTCACTCAGAATGAAGACTTCTCAGAACACAGTTTTATATGATGTGAATATAGTCAACAGTTCCAAGAAAACATATCTGGTACTGTCTTTGTAACTACTCTATCATCGTGTTAGATTTCATTTTTACTATCAATAATAATACCACAATTTTCTTAATTTTATCACAAGGTATTTGTTTTATTATGAATGAATATTTGTGAAGAATATGATCTAATTACAATCAATAGCAACAACTTGCAGTAATAAAGGCCACTGAGCTCCAGAGAAAACACCACAGTAAAAGAGTATGTATTTTTTTAAACTTTAAAAATTTCCTTTTTTCCTCTTCTTAGAACATTTTTAAAGGTTACTGGAGATACTGTTTTTCACACACTCTTTGAAACTTCAGAATACCTTCCATCAGCACCTACAAGGAGAGCCATACGTTTTCAATCTGTTGAAAATAATTGTGAGGAAAAACCCATTCTGTTTCTTCCAGACACAGTCCAATCAGTGTAATGGTTTTTGAGAAAGAAGGAACTATATTCACATTTCATTCATGTAAAGAATGAGATAATAGAAGACTTTCATGGTAGATGAGCACCCTGCAGGTACTGCAGTTTGCTGCAGCATACATAAGGCCTTGTTGGGTTCATTGCATAAGGGAAAAATCTCTCTTAAATTGTATTCTTCCCCCAGGCTTCAAATACATATTTTTTTAATGGACTGAAACAGGAATTGGAGGGATTTTGCATCCCAGTATGACTTTTGCTTTTGAATGGCTGCTCTGAATTTCTGGAAGAACTTGCCATAATTCTTGTCTTTCTTTAATGAGGTAAAATTGGCCCAGACAGCAGATTGCCCCCACCACCACATTTGGATCATTATTTCCCAATCACACAGAGAAAAACCCTAAAACAAAGGCAGCAAGGAAATTAACATCTTGTTTCTTTTTGGTGTTCTCTGTGCCTGCTCCCTTTGTGTGGTTTTCAGTTTCAAGTGAAATTCAGCAGCAGCAGAGTTCAAAGGCGGAGCGGTTGCCAGCCAGTGTACTGCAGCTGCAGCACTGCCAGAGAGGTGTGGCTGTTTGAGAGAGAAGAATGTTCCTCTGCTTTTTATAGCACACCATTGTTATCAGTTTCCTTTTTATTGCAGTGGGCGAGAGAGCCACCACTTTCCTGCTCAAATGCTGTGCCCACAACAATCCCTCCTCAGCTGCTCACAAGTCCCCAGATCACACCCCTCCTGAGCTGAGGCTGTTCACCTCCACTCTGCACACAGATGCACGAGTGTGCATTAACAAAGATGCATCACTAAATAAAAAACTGGGGGGTGGGAAATGTGGAGCTGAAGACATTCAAATATATCATGGAAGTGAGTTTTGAGCAGTAATGACTGGAATTTCCTCCTAACTTGACTCATTTGACCTTACATGTGTTAACCAATTGATTTTAATTCAAGAGATGCAAATGCTTAACTGATATATAATCTATACATATATATATAAAAATCAGCAATAGAAAATGTATGCAGAAGAAAATGAATTCGCAAGGAGAAGCTTTGTGTGGTTCAAAACTAGTAAGAAGCATGAAAGATCTCTTCTTAACAAGGTTTATTAGCTTTTTCATGCAGTTCTTGTACTTAATTTTAAACTGTCTGGCCTCATGTATTGGAACAGTTCTAAATAGCACTCAAGACAGATTATAGATATGTTTTGTTTGCAAAGCACCAGTTTTTTTTACAGAAATAAAGGTTTGTATTATTTATTTGCATTGTTAATATCACTTTGTCACAGGCAGAATTTATATTAGTCCATCAAATCTTTCTAGAAAAATAAAATTTTGTGTACAACTGTGTTTGTAATATGGAATTTTTAGGTCAGTCAGCAATTGGCAGTCAGCAGTCACTATTACTCACATACCTGTGTGGCATGGCCAAGGTTAACACATATTTGCAATTTCATGTAGCTCAAGTGAGTTCACTTAGAGACTTCTCATACAGAGGAAAATTCCGACATGATTTAGCAAAGCTTATGATTTCACTCACCCCTCCACAAACCTAAAAGTTACAGAAAGAAACCAGAGAAATATTTATGTAACCCTCGAAAGTTTATTTGACATGTTACTAGTTCATTAAAGTTCTTTCATTCATGGAATGCTTATAATTTTTGGTAATGCCATTCTTACAGAGGTAATTTTCACTACATTTATTTTATTGCATTGGATACATTTTTGTGGAGAGTAGGTGCTAACTATGCAGCTGAATTAAGAATAGAAAACAGAGTTTCACACTGAGGATGAATAATTCAGTTTTTAAGTTGCTAGCAAGATAAGAATAAGTGCATTGCTGTCAAATGATCTTTATCTTATTTGTCAAGATAAAGCACAGTCCCAAAGCCATAAACAGATTGTAAAGGAGACATTTCCTTCTTACTCTTTCTTTCACACTTTCAAAGATCTTTGCAAATCTGTCCAGCTAAATTAGAGCACATTTTTTCTCTTTATAAGCTGGCACTTTTTAAACAAGAAAAGTCATAGCTTATGCACCAGAATCTAAAAAGACTTACATGCCCATCCTTTTAAAATTCTAGATATATTTAATTAGTGCATGGTGATATCTGCAAACCTTACTATCAATTTTATGATGCATTTTAAAAAGAAAAAAAAATTGAAAACCAAAGCAGCTGCACATTTTTATATTTTTGACATGAAAAGCTTCAGCCAATATATTCTACCCCCTAGATTTCTGATCTATTTAAGGTTAGGTAACTTTACCTCTGACCACAGATACTACTGTATCATTGTCATTAATGACAGTGAGAAAAAGAATGTCTTCTTCCTTTTCTGCCTCCCTTCCCAAAAGCCCCTCTTCCAGAAGTGACACCTTGTTGAAATATAGACCAATCAACCTCTTCTTCTTCTCTGCCTACCTTTTTGAATGTGCCCCAGAGGGTAAAAAAAAGGGCTTCTGACCAAATTTGGAACACATTTCCAAGCTAAACAGTAGTTCCCACCAGCAACAACTTTGGACTCAGACCAGGACTTCAACTTACATAAATCAATATAAAATGCCTGAAATTTAGAATTAAAAACTTTCACTCATTTAAGTTATTTTGCCGTACTTCCGTTCCTTTAATCATTCATTAAAATGGTTTGTATTTTAAGGAATATTCTTTTAATTCCCTATTTTTAATTTATTTAATCGGATGAAATTGGGGACTTCTCCAATTACAAAATTTCTTCTGGAAAATCCTACTGATATAGGCAAAGCATATTAGAACAGGCAGTTAAGTCCAGAAAGCATCGATTATTTAGGAATCTAATACTAAATATACACAGGGACTTTGTCAGCTGTCTACAGTTTTAAGCAACATTCTCCAGCACTGAATTGTCCAGATCACAGAATCATTGAGTTTGGAAAAGATCTTTAGGATCATCAAGTCCAGCCATCAACCCAGCACCACCACCATGTTCACCACTAAACCATATCCTCAGGTGCCTAGCCACATTTTTTGAATGCTTACCAGGAATGAGGCTGCCAGCTGACTGAATTAGGAAGCAAGAGGAGATTCGTGCCATGCTGCCACAGGGTGCATCAGAGGGTGGGCACCCTGGGGAATGCAATGGCACCCACCCAGTGCCATGCCGGGACAGCCTTTTCAGCCTCTGATTTTACATGTAAAGAGCCATCCTCACCCCCAGCACTGAGGGTCCTTTTAGGAATTTCTTACCCTCAGGTAGCTGATGGTTAAAGTGATCGGGTCCTGTGAATGATGCTTTTAGGCACCCAGGGTTTGCATTTTACAGGGAACTTGGATCTGACAAACTTTGTATTCAAGAGGCATTGGTGTGACTCAGGACCAGCCATGAGAAGCTTGTTTTATTGTAGTACTTTCAGATAACCCTTCAGATATCTTGCCTCTGAGTGACTAATGAAGTCCTCTCTCAACCTTTGAGCAAGGAGTCATCAGGCAAAGAGGATAACAAAAAGTTCCCATTACTTACTTATCCCACAGAGTCTATCTTTCGCAGTGTTTTTTAGCAAAGTTTACAGCATTATACAAATATAAGGTTGAGCATGTACATTTCCCAGAGAAATGTTTCATTCTCACAGCTTCTTCTCACGGAAGCAGTATATGTAGCAAAACATCTATGACTGAAGAGCAAAACCAAAATGCCTCATAGTTTTTTAATATCTTCCATGTTTCTTTTTAAATAATAAAATGGCTGAATCCGTACATCTGCTAGTGAATTTAATGAATTATTACATGAATAAAAGAGTGGCACATATCTCTGTATTTAATGTTTCTGAGAGATAATCACTTATCATTGGATTACAAGTTCCTTTGGGGTTTGTGAGAGGGAGGGAAATGAATTTTCTTGGTATTCAGCAACTTTAACAGCATATAAAATTACATCTGTCTTTTGCATTGCAGTTTGGCAAATGAAGAGGGGGCATGCTTAAGAAGAAGTCACCTCAAATTTGTGGTCTTACACATCTGACAGGTCCTAGATGTACTGAATTTCCAAGTATCACCTGATTACGTGGTGCGACACACGTTCCTACCCCAGCAGGACGCTTATGGTAAGCATCAGCAAGTGGCTGGGGCCAGAAGCCCAGGGTGTGCACAGAGAGATGTATGAGCCCTGACCCTGCTGTACAGACCCTGCAGGTGCACAGACAAGCAGCATGAATTCCTAAATTCAGTGCCTCCTGTTAGAATATCCAAATACACTTGATGCTGCCATCACACTGACTTGAGTTTCTGCAAGGGTGAAATTCAAATGTTTGTCTGGAAGAGCTCTGAACTTTCTGCCAATTAGTGCATAGGAGAGTTTATTGTGTCTAATTAATGCATTAATTAACTTTTTGTCTATGTACCTATAGTGGAAAAACTTTTTGTCTATGTACCTATGTACCTTTTTCTGTCTATGTACCTATAGTGGAAAAACTTCATAAGAGATGAGAGAAGTATTCTGCTGGAATATGTGAGGTGCTGAAAAGCATGTGTATTAAAGAGCAATTGATGTCTAAAATTAAATAATGAAAAACATTGCTTTTGGATATGTCCCATATTCTCATTTCTTCCCCTTACTTTGTACTAGTTGGGCTATTTACATGAAAACACCATCTTTGTTCCTAAAGTGTTCATCTCCTGCTTACTCCATGCCTGAAGTCGAAACAATGCTATGTTTGTATTATTTTAATCACCTCTACTGAAAACAATTATGAAATTATAAACAGAAGATTATGACTTCAAGTGGCAACTAAGTGGCTGGAGCTGATGAACTCTTAAAAGCAAAGATCCTGTTATCATGCTAATGCTTCCAGTAATGAAGAAAATTTTAAAAAGTGGAAAAAAAGTCTAAATATGAGTATCTAAATCATAGATAGCAGTGGATCTTTCAGACAAGATAATGGTAGCTGAAACGATTTCATAATAAAATTATAAATCCATGCTAGCAATTGTTATTTCATTTTATACACATTTTGCATCTGATTTTTTTTTTGTCAGCAGGATTTTGTTTTGAAAAACAGAATCCTCACAGGGCCTACCATTTTTTAAACAGCATCTCATCATTTTCTGTAGATAGCACATGCTTTTCACACCTCTTATTTGTTTATGGCAGTCGCATCCAAGAAAGCAAGGCAAGCGTGGCTTATATGGCAACTTCCCTCTCCTTCCAGCTGAACAGTGCTGAGGAAGTCAGAGGTAAGCCTGAAATGTTCAGCTTCACAGGGACCAACAGAAGAAGCCACTGAGCCTACCTGTGTGTTAGTACCTGCACAGCAGTAGTGCAGGTGTTCTCCAAACAAACCCTTCTCTTCAGCTCTGTGCACTGCTGCCAGAGGGGAGGGCTCTAAGCCAGACCGGCTTTTATCCCCAAGGCAGGATACACCGTGAAAAGCGTTTGACACCAACCTACCTCCACAAAGACTTGCAGTGATGCACCATCAAATGTGCAACCACTCCTGTTCCGCAGCTTTTCCTTACAGGGGTGATCCCAAGCACCCTGCTCAGCGTATCTGCACAGTTTCATGGATTTCGTTCCCTCCTGATTGACATCGGCTTAGCAATGCTGATCAGCTGAGCGACGGCACCGCTCAGGGAGACCTGCTGTTCTCCTGCAGCTTGTGGATTTGGATTGCCCTGAGAATCCCTGGCAAATCCTGACATATACACTTTAAAAGCTGTTTGTTCCCGGTATGCTCTTTGAACTGCACTCAACTTTGGTAATAAGTAGCTGGATATTTCTGGCTATCACTGAATTCTATGTTCTGTTTAGGAATCTCTGCACAAGATACTTTTAAATTTGCCTGATGTATTTTTGGTGTGTGTTTTATTTCGGGCAGCCAGGCGGGTGGCCTGAAAGACCATTTTTAGAGATTGCAGTTGCTGCTGGCATAAAAACAGGAGGTCACCAACAGCTGGAGAAACTTCCAAGGCCACTGAGTGCGGTGGAGGTGATCTGGTCCAGCAAAGGTGATGCCCCCGAGGACTGAGGTGTAGCCCAGTCTCCAGGGAGCAGAAGTGGGCATAGCAAAGGTAAAATCACCAAGAGGAACCTAAGTTAATGTCAACTCGCTATGCAAGCAGATAACATTTTGACCACTGAAGTCATGGTATGTGTATAATTGCCTGAAAGCTAAAGCACCTGTAAGGCAGGATGGAGGTGAGATCAAGGATATGGCAGACGTAACTCACAACATAATTTTTTAATGACAGCATGGTAAGCAGGTGAAAAGGGAGGTTTAACTGGAAATGCTCTTTGAGAAAATGGCTGATATTTGTTAGATGACAGGTTTCAGTATATTTGCTTTGCTAACTGAAGCTGCAGTTACTCTAAAGACATAATTGTATGCCATGTGATGAAAGCACCACACACCTTAAAAGCAGCTTCCAAAAGATAAAAACAGATATTGAATGAAATTTTTCATCTCAAAAGACTAGTATAAGATTCAATAAGACTTGTTTTGGTAACATTTGCTACTTTTCATGGAATCTCAACCTCCAGGAAGAATTAATACATCCAAAAATCAGGTTTTATTTTTAAGTAAATTTCTAGTATTGCGTTGCTGGGTAAACCTTTAATATATTACTCAGGTGCACTTCAAAAGTGCCTAAATCAGAAATCAAATTAAATAAAGCTACTTTTCAAAATCTCACAGAAAAGATGGAAGGTGTTTATCTTCAAGTTTCAGTGTTAGGTGGCTGAGACTGAAATCTGTGGAACTTCAGTCACATTTACACAATAATTTGAAGATTTTTGTGGAATTTCACCTTGCTCTTTCCTACATAAAGTTTGCCATCAACCTAATATTTTTAAAAGATCTTAACTAATCCACACCAAGACCTCCAAAGGGCATGTATTTGAAGCACAAATATTTATGGCATGTAAAGCCTTAGTTCAGCAGTAGAAGCATCAGTGAAGATACTTCTAATTAGCATTAGACAATATCTGTGTCTTATTGTTCTTTTTCTGAAGACTACATGTCAAAAAGAAATTTCACACCATCATTTAAATTTTATATATTCTTTCTGTAAAACTTCTTTGAAAAACTCACAAAACTGAATGAGAAAATTGTTCCAGTTTTGGTTGTAGTGAAGGCAATGGTTTTTATAATATTGTTGCTCAACCTTGTAATTCAATGGCAAGTATCACAGATTTGGATGATGTCAAAAGATCGTATTAGAAAATCAGCTTTAGAAGAAAAAAAAAACCTCCTGATTTGCTCAATACAGTGCTTGATACAAAAATGGTACTGCGAAGGTACAGAAATCAGAAAGATAAATTAAATGTATTATTTATTATTTAGTATTACTTTAGTAACTTAAACATTTCTAAGTCAGCAGCATGAGTTCAGGGATCTAACTTAATGTGATGCACTAAATTTCCACTTATCAATATATATATTGTATATAACAATTATATACATGCTTTATTCTGTTTAAAATACAGTGTTAGGAGGTTTTTTTAAGAACAGCAAAACTTCTACTTTTCCTGACATACAGAAGTACAAAACACTTTTACTTACTGTCAAAGTTTCTTTTCTAGTCCTCTCTACAGAAATAATTGAAGGTAGAATGTATATATTTTTAATATAGAAAGACATTCATGCTTTTAGTTGCTTTCCTATTTAAGATTCTTAAAGAAATAATAAATAGAAAACCACATCTAATTGCAGTGATTTTGGTTCCTTTGAAATGCTAGCATTTCCTAACCATTCCTAGCCCTTTTTTCTGTCACTGCTTCTTTTTTTCTTCTAAGACCATACAGTGTACAAGCTGTTTTTAATAATTTTGCTAGGTTTGTTATATCAATGTGATGTTCTAATGAAGATTCAAGGAGCAAAGGGGCAGCAGGCCAACTATTTTCACAGATATGCTTAGCAAAATAAGATACACAACCATAGAAATTATCTTTTTCTTCTCAGTCTTTGCAGGATGCTATTGCAACCTGCAAATGCCACAGTGTAATTGTGCAGCAATAGACTTCTATCATTCTCTGCTGCAGGAAACAACCAGTCCACTGAAACAGACGTACTTCTCTATTATCCCTGTCTAGTGTCTCCAGCCAGAAAGCAAAAGCAGGAGTTCATCCTTGGTCAGGTCCCACTTGGGACTGTGTAATTACCATTGTGGTGGATCAGAAGCAATTAATTTTATTCCTCTTGCTTTAAAAAGCAGCAATCAAAAGAGGGGGATGGTGAGGCTTTTAATGCCAGAATTCAGTCCAATGCAGAGATTACACAATTAAAATAAGGAAATGTCAAGCAACAGAAAAGTTAAAATAACACTACCTCAGCTGGCTTACAGCAGTGGCTGAGAGCTATAACAAACAATGGCACTTTATACTCTCTAAAGATCTATTGCAGGTTGCCAGCAATTCAGACATTGCTATTACTAAACCCTATTTCTTATTAATCACAAAGTGCATTCTCTTCTACTACAATAAGTTTTGTTGCTTGATTTTTTTTATTCAAATCTCAGACTAGGATCTGATGACTTGGCCTTCTTGGGGAAGTGCAAGTCACCATGGCTATTGTTCCTCATGGTGTGCATATTTCCACTGATCCCCAATACCAACAGTTTCGCTCCAGGAAACAAGACTTCTAAACAGCAAACTGTGAGAGATTTGTCTAACTTTTTCCAGGCTCATTTCCTTTCAAAATAAGAAATCAATCACAGTAATAAGTCCCTTCTCTCACCACACTCCTACATGGTAGTTGTAAAATAATTTGGAGAATATATAAGTTACACCCTTTCAAATGTCCACTGAATTTCATACAGCAAAAACATACTGCCCATGAAGAGGGCACAGCTGTTTGTGATGCATTTTAAAATGGTTGAGTAAGCTGTCAGTGACAACCATCAAGTTTTTCTCTGTCCTTATTGAATTCCCAGCAGAGGAATAACATTTTCTTGAAAGCCAGTCTATAGGCTGCCTTGTCCTCTTTCAGAAATACTGTCCAGAAAAGAATGTTCTGTATGGGTAAGAGAGCAGTAGCTTTCTTAGATATGGTTCAAAGGAAGAGACACTGTAAAGTATATGACAGAAAGTATCTCAGATGTAGTAAACTATGCTTTAATATCCTTTAGAACAATGAACTCCTTAATCTGACAGCAAAAGTATATGCTAGTTCTGACCCACTATGGTGCACTCAAAAAAGAGACTGCAATAAAAATGATGAAGATGCTTAGCTAAATGATCCATTTCTATTCAGATAACAAACCTCTCTTAACATCTAAAAATGTTATCTCATCCCTTTTGAAACTGAATGGGCTTGTCAATAGACCCTTGCATGACTGAATTGACTCAGGCTATTTTGGAGAAGCGTTATGGGAGGACTCCAGATAAATATATAGAGAATATGAGACAGGATTAGATTATGTTCTGTCTACAATATCACACAGTTAATCAGTTTACTTACTTATTTCCTGATATTTATTTTAAGGTTTTGCTTTTTGTTTTTATTGGATGGCAGTTTTAATATTATTGGAAAACCTGCCAGGTAAAAACGTGGATACTTTAACATGTCAAACTTCAGGGTTTTTTAACCTCTAGTGTTGGGAGTCCTGCATTTGCCTTACTACTTGACAGCACCTAAACCAGGCAAATAACTAAATGCATACTGCTCAGCTATCCTGCAGTGAATCATTTTAAAGTTCTTAACTTCATGCCCTCCCCTGTTATGGAGGTCACAGCAAATGATGTTAGTAGGTGTAGCACAGAACTGTCATAGTCTTTCGTTTCAGGAACCCAAGCTCCACATTGGCAGCAGGAGACTGGAATAAGAAAAGAATTAAATGCCCTGTTGGGGTCAAGAAAAATGTTCCCCTTCCCACTCCAAATTTTGTGCCTGTCTGCTGCTCAATCCACACTCACCTGTCATACAGTCCAAGACCTGGCTACCACCAGTAGATGACACTGCATATAGGGCAGTCTTCCCTTAAACCCCAGCACTCAGTCTTATCACGAGGCAGTGCATTAACTCGCAGACATCAAGACCACAGGAAATCAGGAGCAGTTGTAAGAACAGTTGTGCTCACAATCTTAGGTTTAACTTATGAGGTGTAGTATTAAATTTGCAATGTAAGTGGAAAGGTTAAAGTGGACAGAAAATCAAGGCCTTCAGCTCATTAGTGGTATTCCACTCACTACGTTTGTTTTACATTGGTATAACACCACCATATTATCATTAGAGCATTTTCTTATATATCAGAGTAGAGAAGAACATATTCTAAGTACACATTCAGACTCAGCACCAAAGGCAGGTGGAAGGGTTTGGGAGCCACTTAGCATGCCAGAAGAGCTGTCAGAAAGTTCTGACTCATATTAATGTTAATTTTTCAATGCTCCTGTCAGGAAAGGCTAATACACTTTTAAAACAAACAGATTTCAAAAAACAGAAGTTGTACATACAGCTCTATATACACACACAATCATCCATTATCAAAGCACACGTTACCTGAGTAATAATTTTCTTATTAAGCAGGAATGATTTGGAGGTGGTTAAAGTAGACTGGTTTGCCTTGGACTACTCGTGCACCTCTGGATTAAAAATGTTACCATCTCAGGAAGAGCCTCGGTGTAGATCCTGTTTTATGTGGTAAACTGGCAGTTTGCACTCCAGCCTGTTTTCATCATTTGTGTAGTATACTTCTAAGGATCTTGAACATATTGAGGAACCAAAGGCAAAAATGCATTTATTACAATATACAATACCAATTCCTAGGTACTTGTTTAATTGTTTTCTCAAAAAATGCTTCTGGTGCTCTGTCACAGTCTGCCTTTCTTCCTACAGCAGCTTATTCAGTACTGACAATTTAACTAAATACCAGCCTACCTGGGGAGCAGGGAAACCTGCTTAATTGCCTGGATTCTGGCTTCACAGAACAGCTTTCACACCTTAAACTGGACTAGTTCGCATCTGTGGTTGTCAAGTTGCTGGCTTGCAAATGAAGAAATCAGATGCTCCTGCTCCTTAAGGAATACCCAAGGGTACCAAACCTCATGCATAAAGTAAAAACATACTATCTGATTTCCATACTGAATAAGAATAACATATTTTGTTAATAAGGACTTCCAAAAAATACTGTACCTACCTTTTTTTAATTATTATTTTTATTTTATTCAGAAGACACTATAACATGATTGTAACATCAATTATGTCATCTGGGTCCATTCAGACTTTTTACTAACTCCATTTTGACTGACATGTTTGAATCATTCTATGGGGTTTTTTAACAAACAAAAGGTATTATGAAAAGCCTGCCTCATTGTAACATATACTCAAAAAATTATCAACTAAAATTTTTGTCTTTCAAACTGGTTCAGTCGAGAAGTGTGGAAGGAATAGATTACTTTATCCCTGTACAACTTCCCTCTTTAAATATATATTGAGTCAAGGTGAATCAGTTTCTTTACAGTAAACCTGAATGTTAAATAATTGTAAAGCTCCATTTTTTTTTGGAAGGAGAGGGAATACTCTTGTAAAAGAGGTTTGCTGGCATCAGATGTTCTGTTAAAAAAAACTGCATGGTCTACTTTACCTTTCCCCATAGAAATTATTTTTCACACAAAAGACTGTGTACACTCTTCTGCATTTAAAAGATACTACTATATTCAAAGAACATTAAGGGTGCAAGTTGAATAATAAAAAATGCTGGAAATCAGGTGTTTTCTTCTACTTTGTATTGTAAATCAAAGTCCATCACTGTGGGAGCTGAATATATTTTATACAAAATCAATATCAATGGCAAAATCCTCACAGAGTTTATAGCATTTTCATACTTATCTGCTTTGACATCAGAATTTTGCCTGTTCATGATTCGTTCAACTGTGCTGTTTATGTGTATTGCTGATACAATCTTTAATTAGGTAATTACGCAGTATTTTTCAACACAATGCACAAGATGACTAGTTCTCTCTTCATGAGCAACTAATCAATATTTCTTCTTATCTTCCTGTTTATTGTGTAGTTCTGACCTTATTTATTCCAGAGACTCTTCACTGAGCAGAAAAATATTTATTTCTCAATAGAATTCTTTGTGATATTGCTGTCACCACAATAGAGCTCAAAGGTAAATAATTCATCTTTGCAATATCCTCAGTAGGTAAAACCTCTGGAGAATTAAGACCTAGGGAAAAATTGCTCTCTGGTATTATCTGAAAGTTGTTTTCCCGTGGCCATTCCTCTGACCCATGCTTTTGGACTTCTACCAAAACCACAGAATGGGAAAGAAGAGGAGGAGAAGTGGCACACATCTAGCGCCCATTTAATTTGGATATCATGCCTCTGGAACTGGCAGATTTTTTGGGTTCTACAGTTTAAACTTGGTCAGAGACCAAAGGTCTAATATTTGCCCCCCACTTTTTGTGCACACATGTAGGAACAGACTTCTGTATCTTTTCCTGATTTCTTAGCATTTCACCGAAGAAGCTCAGCTGGACAACAGCTCATATTGAAAGGGAAAGATAAAGATTGTGAAGGGATTCACTGGAGCCTGCCTAGATTTCCCCTTGTAGACAATAGCTCCAGGTCCTAGATTTTCACACAAAAGAAATATGACATAACAATCATCAGTGTTTAAAGCAAGAAGGTTCTGTCCTCTGAAACCAAGGGCAATTTAAGGGAGTCACAGAAAAATAAATAGTAGATAAGTGCATGCCACACTGAGCTCTGGAATATCAGAAGTGGAAGCCATGAGAAAAACTGTGGTGCTGTAAAACTTTGTTATGTTTTAAAATGTTAAATTGTTTATGAAATTTTATGACAGAAAGTAATAAAAGGATTTTTAAAAGGCATTTTAAGTATTTTTCTGTTGAGCAGAACTTACTCTGAAACAGATGAGGCACAAATATATAGGTATGTCCTTCTTCCTACTGTTGACACAAAGAGCAGAATGCTCTGATAAAAGAACACGTAGTGGGAACATACACTTTTCTGCCTCTGCAAATTTCCAGACTACCTTCATATCCTCTTACACAACTTTGAGAAGACAAATTTCTTGGGGTAATATCCCAAATACTAAGTATTTCTTCATTACCCAGAGTGACCCAGAAAAAAAAAAAATATTAATTAGACTTCCACAGAGAATTTCAATACCTTTTTGTCAATGAGTCTGAGACTTTAAAATAGACATAGAAAGAAGTTTGAAAACTTTTCTAAAATTTGTACTGTCTCCTACTACTCTTATGTTGCTTTTTTAACTTGGAAGTTTAAGCATTGAAATTTCAGAAGGTAAGTTTTTCATGTGTGTCATTTACTTTTTAGTTCTACTTCTTAATGGTCAACAAAAAATTTTATCCAGTTATCATCAATTTAAAACCTGAGGGAAGTAAAATACCCACTAAAGAGGAATTTGGATCTTATTTTAGCAGCTCCAGCCACTGTGATATTCTCCTAGTATGAAAAAATTAGTTTCCCACTTAAACACCAAGAAGTACATCTTATTGATTTTCCACAGCAGAAGTAGAAGGAAATGAAGGTCTAGAAGGAAAATAAATGTTTCTATGACCATGTACACTGCACACGAACTTCCAGATTTTCAGACAATTGGTTTATATAGATCAGCATCTCCACAGCATGTTAAACATGCAGCTTTCAGATATAGGGATAAATAGAGGGGGTAGATGTAATGAAGCTACAGTTTATGCACAGGCTATCTTTAGTTTAGCGAGAAATCAACAAACTGCACATTTGAATTCTTATGCCCTGAATCTACTTTGGTGTGAAAACAAACCATTAGAAGTCAGTTTTCTTTCTCTTTATTCACACAACCTGACAGACTGAAAAAAATGAAAGACAAAAAATGTCAGTCTTTTTTCCCTTCCTTTTCCTTTTTCAATTTCTCTATAAAAGGGGAAAATGAAAGCCTGATAAATATAGCTGGAGGAATGATGCCTGAGTTGTTGCTACACTGCACATATTCTTATAGCCTTCTAAATCGTAAAATGTTAACAGCAAAACTAAATCTTGACATGTTGATAGCTAAAACCATACTGCAATATGGCACATCAATTGCCTGTTATGTTTTTGAGGACCAAAAAATATTCTCTTCTGTACCATTAACATAAATCAAACTGGTTAAATCACTTGAATACTCCAGGTACCGTTTTTTTCCCCTCATATGGCACAATGGTTGATGTCAGTGCTAGTGGCAGAGCGGGGAGCGAAGAGGGGGAAGGGAAATCAGATAGACTGTAGATTTGCAGAAGGCTTCAGTACACAAATCAAGCTCAATAAGCTTGTCAGATGAACATTTTACATTAAACAAAATAATAACCTGTCATATGATTTTAAACAGCTTATTTTCTCTTTTTTTCCCCCTTTTTTTTTCTGCCAGGTTTCAGAAGAGCAATGCAGAGCTGTAGGTACAGCATCACAGCTGCATTTCTCAAACTCAGAGCAAATATTTGAAAGGCTCCATACCCTTGGTTCTTGCCAGTCGTTGATTCTGACAGGAGATAAACTACCAGGTTTTTCCAAAAGATCAGCATGGGTGAATTATGGCTCATAAAAAAGAAACAACAAAAGAAAAAGTAAAATCTCTAATTCTGCAAATTTTCAAAATTACTGTGCAAAAGTAACATTTAACCCAGCAGAAAGGTATCAGTCCAAATAAAATAAATAGGGAAAACATAACCAGATTGGAATTTGACTACTTTGAATGTTTGGAGGGCTAACTCTCACGCCTCAACTAACCAAGTTAGAATCTCAAAATCCTCTCTGCTAACCACCAAGTAACTGTTTTCTCTCAAAGCAGCTCTATCCAACCTCTAATAAACATTTAATTCTCTAATGGTGGCAAAGGTCATCCTGGAATTCTTATGCTTGGAGAAGCAATGGAGCTCATAAAATCCCAGGGTTCGTTCAAGGTAATGTGCCTATGAACTAGTTTTTCATGAGAAATTCTGTTTCATGAGCTGCTTCAATTTCAGACCACTAAAACTGTAATTAATGGTAATGGAGTGACTAGACCTCATTTGCCTGATAAGTGCACAGTCCACCTGATGCACGTTCTTATACTGGGGTTTGCTGCTGTGTTCAAACATGATTATATGGGTTAACAGCTGAGAGATCTGGGTTCATTTCTGATGTTGTTTGTATAATCTTGGCTTTTGCTTTAGAGTCTGTGCCTCAGCCTTCCTGGCTGTAAAAGTGAAAAAAACCCAAATTATGCAAATCACCTCAAGTTTTGTGCATAGGGGAGTCCTAGCTCCATGTACAGAGCATTAGCCAATTCATCCTGCAGTGTAATTAGGTTGCTTGTAGCTAATTCTCTTTGTAACATGATGTATTACAAAACTGTTATTAAAGACCATATTTCTGAATGCCTTTAAGAAATTAAGTTCTGGTTCTGTTCATACTGAATTTGACAGCAAATTTTCCATTAAATTCATTGGTTCAGGATCACAGCTTAATGAGCATAATTCTTTGAGTCTGCTCTTGGTATAACAAAGAGTTTTCATTATACTGTATTTGTTCATTGCAACATTCAGGATATAGTCAATATATCATTAAAGGAAACTCATTAAATGTGCAACTACATTCAGAGTAAGTCAGATTAAGATTCTAGTATAAAAGGTACTGTAACTGAAAGAGTGTATATTTGTAAATGAAGGAGAACTCAGATACAGAACTATTTGTTTTGAAAGAACACCTCAAGTCCTCAATCTCTCTTGTCTATAAATTGCATACATAATCGACAGCTCATTAACAACTCATTATGGATACTGAATATTGTACAAACAGAGGCAGTGCAGCAAAGGAGACAAAAAATAAATTCATGAAGGGGAAAACAGGGAGATATTTTTCAATTGAAGCATATGACTTTATTAATGGCATTTTCAGTCTCTTTTTTCTACATTTCAATCACTACAAACAGATCTTTTGATAACTAGCACTTCTCAGTACCTGAGGAAAAATGTGCATGCTATATGCAGATAATGGACCAGCTGTATAACCATGCAGGGGCTGTTTTCCACAGACTACAAGACTGAGGAACTACAAATTAGTAAAATTCTACTAAATTGGATATAAAGTAAATAGAAATTCTGTAATTCTTCCTGCATCATATGTGAAACGAGCCCAGTGGCAGTCATAGTGCAGCCTAGGAAACATTACTTCTTCCTTACCCTGTCAGTCCTCAGAAAGTTACAGTGACACGTAACACATTTCCATTTGACCTGAATCTTTATACAGCCACCTATCATATGCATTTTAATTGTTCTATTTAATGGGAAACAAAGTACCAAAGGAAAAATAGTACTTTCAAGGTCCATGAGATCACGCATAGACAAATAGCTTCAGGGAAGAAGGGTAACATATCTTCCTTAAGTTTTAGTATAATTTTAAAGGTACTGCACATACGTTGGCAGCTTTGGATTGCACAATTCCACAATCATTTATCAATACAATGGGATCAATGATTCCTGCAAGTCCACAACACTCAAACTTCATATTATTTAAACACTATCCTTTTCACCAAAATTTATGACAAGGTTTATTAAGAAAAAATAAGAGCTGATTAATGTCTTTCTTTCATCCTCTCAAGGGAAAGTCCAAAGACTGATTGTAGTGCATTCCATAGGTGGAGCTTCTGTCCATACAAAGCTCTGCAGGAAGCACTTCCTGAAGACATTTTGGGTGCATTCATAACTGACAAACTTGAGTGTGTCTCAGTTTTCTCCTGTGAATTTCTAAATGGTTTTATCTTTGTTGAAAGAAGATTCTTACAGGCTTGAAGAACTACCTTGATTTTCCCTCTGTCAGATCTAGCTCTATGCTGACTTCACCAAAGAGCAAAAAGTCCTAACTGAACACTATCAAGCCAAAACTGGAAAGAATAATACCTGTTTTCAGGCTTCTGAAAAGCCCTTTTGCTTCCTGAGTAAAAGATGCAATGTCCCTTCCCTAAAGCATGTGCCAAGGCTGGTCAAAGAGGATCTTAAAGTCATTGCTTTCAACATTGTTCATAGAAAGAAAAGTGAAGCTGAAGCTGCCTCTGCATGGATATCTGTTGAAATCCACTTAATTTGAAGAACGAAATGTTTGTGGAAATATGGGAATATGGTTTCATGCAGAGACTTTGAGATCTTCTAGACAAGAAGGAAGACTTTGCTTTGTATTTTACCAATCTTATATCAATGAATTGTGCTTGTAGTGACAAAATTGACTTAAAGATGGACATAGTTAAAAACAGAGCCACAGAACTGCAAGAGAGGAAGATAAGCTATAGGTGATGGCGTCTTTATTTTGCTTACTTAAAACTGTGTAATAACATTACTTATCATATCATTTTTCAGAAGTGCAACTGGCACTCAGACAATGGCAGTGAGACAGCCAGCACCACTGAAAATGTCCTCTGGTGATGGCTCAAGTGCCTTCATGAAGGCTCCAAAGCAATTAATGGTTGTACCTACTACAAAAAAAGTTACATTACATTGCAGTCTCACGTCATAGCATTAACATGTAAGGAATCACAGGTGGAAAACTGTTGAAAACCATATACATTATGATTTTGTTGATGGTAGGATGCACATGAACACAATTTTTAAAAATGCAGTACAGAGAGAAAAAAGGTCAATTTTATGTACAATATTTAAACATAATTTATTTTAATGAACCCTAGATATCACCTTCTAATAAATGTGAAAATAGAGAACAGTCAATGGGAACTAAATCTTTGATGAGTATCCCAGTCTAGCCATATAATGAACTGGAAAAATTTTTATTTTTCCTTGATAAGATTTCCAAGAGTAGATATTTATGAAAAATGTGGATAAGAATTTGCAACTTCAACTGAACACCATAAAACATTGGGTCATGTCAAAAGGCCAGAACAATGTGTGCACTTGCTGCTGGAAATGTTAATTGGTTATATTCTCTGAGAAGTGCAACAACAAAAAGTGGTTTTGACACTTCTTAACAAATGAGAGCATTCATTTCCTTTATTTAAACACCCCAAAATTCCTCTGCTCACTCTGAAATCACTTTGCAAGCAGTTCACTGTGCAGACATTCATATTTTTTCTAGCAAAAATTAGGTTAGTACTTCTGTCCTAAATTGAAATATTCAGTGATAACAACAGCTAATAAGTTATTCTTACATATGTATTCCCCACTGAAGTTTAGAAAAACAATTTCAGTCTAAAATTAACATCAGTTTTTTATCAAGGTTTTTTAAATAATTTTTTATTTTCAGGGGGTATATTTTTGCTGATACCTTCTGCAATGGACATGAAATCAATGGGGTGAAAAGCAAACCTAGGTACTTCATATTCTGAATGGAAATTACTCATTTTTTTCTCTACATTTCCAAAGCTTTTTCAGTAGGGAATTCCCAAAGACAATCCTTTTTGATCAGTGGTAAAGTAGGTGTCTCTTCAAAGTCTTTATATTTAGTGTAGTAGGTTTTTTTTGAAAGACAGATTATTGAGAATCATGTAGCCATTACCAAGTGACATTAAATGCCCTTGTTATATGCTGGGTCAGATTAATTATTCCTTCTGGCTTTAGAAATCTAATCAACTTAGAAATAAGGGCAAATTTAAAATATGTATTCTAGTTTATTATTTTTATGGTCATCCTATGTTATAGTATGAACTGAAATTCCTTCATATTTTGCACAGGCAGTGGACCTCGTGAGACCAAAACATCAGAAGTTCTACCCCTAAGTGTCATACAGTTTTGTAGTGGTTAATTTGTAACAATATAAAAGCCCACACTATTTTATGGGTAAAATAAGGAAGTATTATCCAGATATTTCTTCTAGTTTTTCTTTTAAATACTGGGCAACTTCTGATTTTACAGAAAAGTCATCTTCTGATTCAGTTGCATTCAGCTCAGTAACATGTCTTTAGGTTTAAAACTCTGTCCTGAGCACTTAAATCAATGGAACCCTTTAATGTCTGTGATTTTAAAAAAGTTTAGATTTTTCATAGTGTACCAAAAAGCAAATTGTGACACAATATTTCATGGGCCACTTTTTGTGACAGAGGGAGAATGTCCAAACAGAGGGAGCATCTCCAAAGCACACTGTGTCCAAACAGCAATTTTTAAAATTTGTAGAGTGCATCTCAGTCATCATAATTGCATAAGACACAGAGATATTTTAACACTACAACTTATATCCTAAGAAGATTTTTAAAGACTATCTGCTTCATCCCAAGAAATAGACAATTAGTTTATAAACTACAGAAATGAAATATGAAACTGTAAATGATGTATCAAAACCTATAAGAAAATATGACATTATGCATCAAAATGTGAAGCTCTGATTACTTTCTGCAGCTATGCTCTTAGATCAAACTGGAAGTAAATAATTCACTGATGACTGTTAAAATACCTTATCATATTTGCTAGCACAGCTGGGCAGATATATGTAGCAGACAAGTGGGAATGAAAAAGAAGGAAAAAAGGAAAAAGCCCTTCACCAAAACCACCCCTGAAGGAGGAAGAGGCTTGGCCCTCTCACTTTATGTGTCACCGTAAAAGGGCCATGTCCATTAAGCTGACTTTAAGCCACCAGCCCTACACTCTGGTAGTGTCTGTCTTCATAGGCAGATTTTCCTTCTCTGCACAAAGTGTTACCTTGAAGGCCACCTCTCCCACAAGTCCCTGTAAACAACCTTGTACTTCACTACCCTACAGAAAGACTCAGTTTTTTAATTAACCATACTTCAACTACTGAAAAGCTACATTCCTTCAAGGGCTGAAATGATCTAGTGGATCGTCCTTTCTCCATCTTGAAGTACCACAAGTGGAACGGTGAAATTGTGAAAGGCATACAATTGAAAATACAATTGAAAGAGATAGGATTTTGATCCCATCTGTGGAAGTAACTGCACAGAAAACTGTTCCTCAAAGTCTGGAAGAAGGCATTCAGGGAAATTTTTGTGACCTTTCTGGGCAGCCAAAAAGGCACGAGAGCTGCTACAGGATGGTCTTTTGGGAAAGATCATGACTAAATGTCGAATTAGAAAGGGAAGAAAAAAGGGTTGTCTAGGGTTCATTATTTCAACTCATGACATAAGCAAAATGAGGGAGAGTAGACAGGTGGCTTCCCAAATGATACCTTCTAGCACTGTAGTTAAGGGACCAAAAAAAAAACCAAAAAACCACCACAAAAAAAACTCCCAACTGTATCTCAGTGATACACTGCACTGAAAATATCCGCTTTCACTGTTTAATTTCATCACAGTGTCACGCTGTGACTGAGACGTATCACAAAGAAGAATTAAGTGTGAGGTGTGCAAACAAAATGCTTTTTTTGCTATTCTAAACTAGTTCTAGAATGGAAAAGGGTAAATATAGCACAATGCATCATCAGTAGAGCCTGATGTTATTAAAAAAAAAAAGGTGAAGGGGAAGAGAAACTGCACTTTTTCAACTAGTTATTTGACTTTTAATTTTTTTAATTGTGCAAAATTAGGCTAACTAGAAAAACCCAAACAAATAAACAATAAACAGAAAAACAAAAGAGAAAAAAGCTACTGTACTGATATTGTCTAGTCCAGCAGGAGAAAGACAAGATTAGACAACACCCTGGATTGATTATGGGGTTCCTCTGTATGAGGGAAAATGAAATGAGCAGTTATGTAGATTAGTGATACAGGAAGAGAGTAGAAATGCATTGCAATCCAGGACTTTAAAGTTCAAAGTACTGAAGTTCAGGACTTGAAGTTCAAAGGTATTAGATGCCTCAATCCTATTTAAAGCAAGGTCAAGTTATTAAACATTTCAAGAATTTTATCTTGAGAGTCCAAAAGGAAGACTACATGCATTTGGGTTGATAACAGATACATTTATTCTGAATGCAGTCCCATCTATTTTGATTTGGTCAAGTGCCAGACAGAGGGGTCTAAATAATGATTCAGTGTCTCAAATCAGGAGTAAACCTGCAATTTTCATGGTGTAGGGGTGTTAGTTGCTTGATTGCTACAGACAGATAAAATAGATGTTCTTCAGTTCTTACACTGTCCTATGAGATGGACATGAGACAAAGTTTTTGCAGTAAGCTGGGGTCTAACTTTGCTAATGTTCTTCTTTTTTTATATATCTTCTTATATGTTTTAAAAAAATTCCAGTGACAGATTCTGCATTTAGTTGCAAACTTTTAGAGTATGAAGTTTCAAGACACTTATTCTAAAATCACATGTATATTTTGAAAAAAATCTTTTGCTCCCTGTCAGAGAGATTCAGGAAGTCAGAGACCGATGATGGGCAGTACTTCTCCACAGCCTTCAAGAAAGGATGTTCGAACAGCTGGCTCTGGGCTCTGACATCAGGTCACAACATGGACCTATCCCAGGTGCCACTGATGGCTCCAGAGCAATCTCTACATATTCTTTTGACTGAGAAAATGCTCAACACCTGTGAAATGTCTGGAAGAAAGTGCTGAAGTCCTATGCGCAAACTAAGCCAGGTGCATAAGAAAAGACACAATTATAGCTCTTTTAATTCAGTGAAGAATTAGCCCAGAAATAGCTGCATTGCTGTATATGTGAGTTTGTCTTGAACTCTCTCCATCTCCAGGGACTCTTGGATTTAGTAGCTGATGATTCAGACAAACCTGACTGAGGAATCAAGAAAGATAATATTTCAATAAACAAAGTGGACCTGAAGGATATGTCCACTATCAAGTCATGCCATAGTGGAGATTCTAACAATATCTATTTACGCAGATAGCCCTTAAAAATGTTTCAGCACCAAGAACCTCTGTTAGAGCTCCCATCATGTGGCACTTCAAACCAAAGAAAAGAACACAAAACATATCTGTAGAATTAATTTTATAGATTTGTTACTCCCAGAATTTCTTAATTCTTTTGCTGTTCCACAGCATTGTTTGTACTTCAAGGTCTGTGGCCCTTCCTCTCTATAAAGCTGGTAGGACATCAATTCTAGGCAGACTATCGAACATTTCCCTTGTGAGGCACTTAAATATTTTTTCAGATTAAACATTAATCATGAACTCTGACACTTATTTCAAGGGAAAAATATTTTTCCTTTTTCTTACATCCCACTTCCTCCCTTCAAAGGAAAGAAAAAGCTGCTTTCTGGTATATCAGTCCTGAAGACATACAGTGATGAATCTGCAATAACATTAAACCTGAATTTCTATCCCTGTATGTTCCAGTTTAAACATTTACTTACAGAGCATTTATCAAGAAAAGAGAAACAGTCCATTTCCAGATTCAGTGAAACAGACTGTATAACCCAAAGTTAGCAAAATGAGATCAAATCTTCATTCTATAATAGCCAAAAAAGAATGTCCCTTTGGACTACAAATATGAAAGTAAGACTGGGGTGAAGTAGCTTGCCTTCTCTTTCATGTAATGTCCTGTCTGTGACCTTCTAGCAGTCAACTAATAATAACACAAATTTTAAAACTAACTAAAAATAATTTTACTGCTGTGTTTTGAAATGCCTCATACATGTTAATGAGGACTCAACATTCTTCCTCTTTATTGACACACACAAAAAAATTTTCCTCTACTTGTCATTTTGAACATCTATCTCGAGTCATTAAAAAAGGTGATTTGAAACTTTCCTGGGCCACACACCCACCCCTGCCTGCAGGGCAGGTGTCAGATTTCAGGAGCATTCCTTAATTGGGAACATGCAATCAATACTGGCTATGCTTCAAAGAAAAATGCAAGGAAGAAAATATCCTTAAATAAATATAAATATTTAATCTTTTAAGGCCACTGGAAATTACAGTTCTTCAAATATTTTTAAACCATGTGAGCAGAAGTCCAGCTATTCAGAACAAAACCACATACACTAACATATCTCTCAAATATTATTTTTTAAGCACTGAACTGGGACATGCTAGTTCTGGATCATTTGTTGTGCACATCAACTGTTGGCAGGAAGCCAAAGATGATAGCATTTTACACATTTTTAAGTAAATGTTTGTTCTTTTTTAGTTTGCTTAAATTAGAGGGAAGGATTTCCAATAGAGAATATTCTGCTTTATTAAACTGAAAGAATTGTAGGATTGATTGCAACTACAGATAAACTGCACTGAAGTGCCTTTTCATACCTTTCAAGCACCCTTTCCTGAGAACAGGTTTGTTACCTTCAACTTTTTATGGATAGAGCCATATGGTCCTACCACTCTCAGACTGGAAATCCTGGCTGCAATCTCTCATTTACTACTCATGTTCAACTGACAGACCCAACTGTGTTTGTCATCAATATGCCTTTCCTTCCAAGAACCTACAACAGCAGATTAATTGAAGTGACCCCAAGCCAGCTTCTCCAAAACAAAACATTATTCACTCAAACACAGAGAAAAGGGCTTAAGCAAACAAAAGACCTTTACCTCAGCTTTCATCTTTCAGTCCCTGCCTCAGTACATTCAGCTTTATCCTGCTACTTCTACCTTGAAGTTAGGTAGGAGTAGGTTTGTTTCAGCTTGCCTATGTGCTCAGAGTCAGTCATCATCTCCCCCCTGTGCAGCTGCTGGCAGCCCAATTAACCTCCCTTCTTCCCTTGAATCTGAAAAGTTTTCGTGTCCTGCTTGGGCCTAAAACAGGCAAAACTGCTCACCAATTTGATGCCTGGCAGAGGCAAGTTCCTATTCAAAGCTTTTCTGTTAGTTTCCCCAAGAACCTCAGACATTTTCCTCAGAATCTATCATTATTTTCTTTCATGTGGTTTTCCCTTTGCTTTCAGGAAAGACAGTAGCAATTAGGGAAAATGAGGTGCATATGGTATTTCTTAAAATCATAGCTCCCAAAACTTCCAAAGCAGTAGAAAGAGACTTTAGTGGAGGTGACAGCCTCATTCCATGTCACAGTTTCAGGGTTTAATCAGTCACAAGAAAAATAGTATTTCTTTTTCTTCACTATCTTAAAATGTGTCTGTTTATTAGGTTGTTTGACATACTGTCATTTTTTATTCACCCTGCAACATAGGTATGTTTTCTGTGAATTCTGTAGTAATAGATGTAAATTATAGATTTTAAGTGACTTCTATTAAATAAAGAGTAAAGTGTTTCTAAAAGTAAGTGGAGCTGAACTACTTTTGAGATACATGGTACCTTGAATCTCTCTAGGATAGAAAGAGGTGGAATTCATCCCTACTTACCAACAACATCTCTGAGCTTCAGATGCTCCAAGCACCTCTTCACTCTCTTCCACACTGTGTTACACTTAATAGGCTTCACCAGCTGAATCTGCAGGAGAATCCAAACAGAAGTACCAAGATTCCCATGTGAGCACTGCTTTACAATATGCTGGAGAAGGTACATGGAAAGAGAATAAGGATGATGAACAAGACTACTGATTGTAGTGTGATCCACTTTGCACCCAGCATTTCTTACTCTGTTCAGTGATAGGAGGGGAGGCGGCTTGACATAGCAAGCTTTGATATTGCTTGTAGTTCAGGCTTTTGCTATTTGTTATCTTCCTAAATCTAAAATATCATCCATTTTTGTACATTTGCTGGCCTGTAAGTACTAAATTGAAATGTCTCACAGAAAGGACTAGAACTGTCCACTTATGCAAGATTTCCATTTCCTTCCTATCAGATACACGATAAGTTTGGCTGCTATAAAGCCAGCTGAGCAGGCAGTAAACTGTTTAGAAAATACACATAGCTCAAAGAGTTTGAAAAGAAGCTTAATACTTAGTGCATAACAAGCTGCAGTTACTTTTGTCATATATATGTATTTACTAAATTCTACTGTGAAACACGTCCAAATGAGAATTAGAAACAAATCTTTCTCACTGCTATGTATTGTTTGATTATCACAAGCCAGTACACTTCATGGGCTTTCTCCCACTCTAGAATCACTTTCAGATACTAAAGAGAGCACATCTCTGAGGATTACGCTCTTCTAGTGGGCTTCCTGAGAGAAGCCCGAGTGATTAAGATCCCTTCCGCACATCCAGTGAGAAAAGAGGGCAGAGCAGCAGAAACCAGCACTGCAAGCACCAGATCAGGGTGAGAAGGAATCTAGTTTGCAGGTACTCAGTTAGGAATGGGGCTACCTTAAAGAGATATTCCTTCCATAACTCCCACCTGAGAGTGATGCATTGACAGCTGCTCAGGAACTCAATAATGAGCACATCGTAAGTGGCCTCCTTTGTAGAACTTTGGTGCAACCTGCAGATATGACTGGTGTCAACATGCAGTGCACTGTCCTTGTGAAGTGCTGCATGATAACATCAGCCTCCCCATAACACTTCTGAATGAAAGTGACCACAGGGCATATTATTACATTATTTGGGCAGCTTTGGTGTTGTACTTGGGTCATTTTGTTCTGTCTTCAACTATTAAACAGAGCGGTCCCTGATGTTTGGTGTTCAGTGAGAGGAAGGAAAAACATTCCACTAGTTTACATTTGTTAATTCTATCCCATAATGGATAAAGATTAGCTGTATAATTGTAAAATTATGTAAATTATGGACATTTCACAGAAGAAATATTCTTAACATTAGAGCTTAATGTCCAGATACACTATGACATTAGGCTAGACTAATTTGAGCATTTGATGTAAAGATTTTCAAAAACCATATGTAGCATTTGTTTGTTTTCCTAACAAAACAATCTTTGCCAGGAGAAACAGAAAGCTTAAACTGTGAAGGCAAAAATAATTTTTATGGTTAAATCAAATATTATGGCTCTTATCGTACAATGCACATCAATTATTAATAGGCACCATCCCAATATAGTAAGAACTGTGAAGGCCATAGCACCCCTGCAAAAACCTGATTGCTAGAGTTTGAATAAAACAAAGAAAGAAACCCCAACAACAACAACAACAACAACAACAAAAACATAATTTCAAAAACCCACTACATTTCTATTAGAATTCGGATGCCTACTTTCAAAGTGCTTCAAAACAGCCTGGGGTCATAAACATTATTAGTGTGGAGAAAGTGGAATAAAGTTGTTAGAAACTGAGTGACTTAGTCTATTCAACTGAGAATCAGAGACAGACTTACTGTAGTTTGCAAGTAGTTTCTACCCTTTCCATTTAAGGCCTGACATTCCCAGTAAGATATTCAGGTGTACTTTTCTGCACAAATTCTGAGACAAAACAGCAAAATACAAAAGCAAAACAAATGCAAAAACAAAATTTAAGAAAAACCCAACCAAACAAAAAATCTTTTAAAAAAACCAAACAAAAAAACCCCAAAAAAACCCCGAAAAAAACCAACCAAAAAAATCATACTAATATTGAGTTTTTATCTTGCAAAACCTGAAAGACTGTAAAAGTTCACAACAGTCTGTTCAAACCTTTTCATAAGATGCTTATTTTTTAAGTATGCAGTTTCCTTAAGCATCTTGAGTTATAGATTCTTACCCTGAGATTACCATTAACCTCAACAGCATCATGGCCCATTCCCTGACCCTGAGGACAATGCTATATTCTGGCTCCTTTCATTCTGTAGCTTGCTACCATGGTCCATGTTTTCTGCTAATTCCCAACACTGTCCTAGAAGTTACCTGAGGGAGTACAAGCTGGCTGCCCTCAGAAACCCAAGGGTTGTATTCTAAAAATGTCTATGTGCAGAATATTTTCTGCTGGTGCCTGGACCCAAATCTTAATACCTTTCAGTGTAACACAATCAGCCTGGCCTGAAAGCTTGGGATTTGCTTTGTTTTGCTTCTGGTTGCACGTTTAACACAATCTCTTGTCTTAATTAGGGAAAGGTCTCATTACCCTTGTTAGATGTTTTCCTTTATGAAAGCTATGAGTTTGGTGTAACAGCTGATCTACAAGAAGACATTCTGGGACATTGTGAGCATTAAATTCCTCAGCTATCTACATGGATTAGCTTGAGGGCACACTGATGCCTTCCTTATAGAGTGAGTGGAAACATTTAAAACACAATCCTTCTCCTGGGGAATTTGCCAGTGCTTGAGCTGTGCATAAAGCGTATACCACATCAGCATCTTCATGACTGTGTTACAGCTCAGCAGCAGTAGCTATCTAAGCTGATGTTCAGAAATCCTCTGCCACAGGTTACCACATTTCCTGGGCTGTCCTGCGGGTGTGATAACTCCCACACACATCATAAAAGAGGAGGTGATCACAGCAAAGAGGAACCTCTCACTAATAAAGTGGCCCAATGAGCTCACTCATGTCTTTGGTGGAGATCAGCCCAGAGAGGTCAGTGTAGCTAAATTTTAATCATCCTCACTTTTAGGGATAGGGTATTGGGTCCCAGCTCTGGCATTTCCAGGTGAACACCAAGGGGCACATGGTTCTGCCTGAGATGATAGCAAACAATGACACCTCACCCTTCACAAATTTGGAACTGATGAGCCTCCAGCTCAGGTTTAAATAGTCAACATTTCTTCTCTGCCAGTCTGCAGAAGCACCTGAAAGACAATGTTAGTGAGGAACAAAACAGCTTCAGTGCACTGTGAAAAAGATTGTTCTCATACTTCTATATCTTTCTGCTTCCTCTACAGCTCAGCCATTATTCTCTTAAAAATCCCAGGCCAATTTATATCAACCCACTTCTCTCTAACACAAGCTTTCCTAAGCACCTTCATTAGATTATGTCAAGTATTTCACTTAAAATCTGCTTCCCAGAAAAGAGCAGCAGCAAAACTCTGGTACCAGTCTCTTAGATATCTTACAGAGTTGTGTTGGAGGCAGATGAAAAAAAAAAATCTGGCATAGGACACAGGATGAGAATTTTTTATATTCTATTTATACATAATCACCTTTGCATGTTGAGATATGGTGAAGCCCGTGCTTCCAGCTTCCTGAAAAAGCCCTTTAATCATCACAGTCCTCCAAGAGTGCTTATTGCTCTCTGGGCTGGTATATCAAAGAACTCTGAAGTGGTCTGAATCACCCAGCATTTACACTTCATCGTGTCATGTCCAGCTTAATCAGAGATGAACTTGCCTGGGGACATCTTCTAAAGAAATATGGCATCTTTGCATTGCCAGTTCACTGTAGAGGATTAGCATGTCTAAACGAGAGTGGTGAACAGGTACAGGTGAAAACCAGAGAAAATGCACATTCAAATGTCTTTTCAGTTAAGTTTTTCTACCTCCAACCGAACCAATATAGCTAAAGGCAAATGAAAGAGACTGTACCGATTTAATCATACTCAGAAATAGAAGTGTCAGTCTTAAGATATCAGTCATAAGGGAGGAACCCAGGCAGTAACTCAAATTTTAGCAGTGCTACTGGGAACTCAAGTAGATAACAGAACAGTCTCTTCTGAATTTAAAATCTATGACTATTAATGAAAACAAACATATCTGCTGTTCCATCATCTATCTTCCAAACTATATAATCAGCATGTTAGGAACTAACACTCAAGCTCCTTCTAGAAAGATTTTACACAGTTCACATGGAAACAGAATGAAGGCCATCCATTCAAAAGCAGAACTTGCATTTGTTCACAAATATTCACAATGCATTTGGAAAATATAGAGGTTTTATATGTAATTTTTAATGTGTAATAGTCATGTGTTTGCTTTCGAAAAAAAGAAGTCATGAAATAAGCTTAAAAGGGAATCATGATTATTTAGCAAGTGAAATGTAAACTTCAGTGGTTTTAAAGGTACACAAATATCTGAATAATAATAATAATAATAACACAAAAAGGCTCTGTATATTGAATAAGAGTTCATATTTATTGCTGAGCTAAACTGTCACCAGATAACTGTAAACTTTCATCACAATTGTCCTAAATATGGTACCGCTTTGAAACATATCACAAGCCTGGTTCCAGATATTTCTAGTTTATTTCCCTTTTAACTGTCAGTTTGTTGCAAAAGCTGAAAGAACCATCCCCTAAAGTCTTTTCCTTTTACTATTAGATACATAAAGGACAAGTAGCCTGAGGCTTAATATTTTTCAAGCTTTTAAATATTTTTTTTTCCTCAATGTAGAACGAACGTGTGTCATTTCTGCAGCAATTCAAAAGCAAATGGTCCCAAGTTCAAACTGTGACTTTTCAGATTAGATCTGTCAGATAAAAATTTGTTGAGATGAAATGGAATTAATTTGCTTTAGATGACAACTCAAACTGACAGAAATAAGGATCCATTTACAAAGGAAAAACACATTCTAGGGATCCAAAAATCCCAAACATGGTAATGTGTAAAGTGAAAGGTCTTTATTTACAGCCCCTACACCTGACTATTTTGTTCAGTGACAAAGTATCACAGGGATTATCCAAAAAGCAATCAGAAAGGTGGACTGTTCTACTTCTTAATGCTGGTTTCTCTTTTCAAAGTACACCATCAGTCAGTAGAGAGAGAAGAGAAACACAGAACCAAGAACGAAACAACCATTAAGGGTCAGCTATAATACATGAGCAACTCCTTCTCAAATTCATGGCTTTATTTCTGTGGTCAGTGTTTTGAGCACCAGTCATGAATTAATAAACATCGATGGCTCCAGCTGCCTCACAGCACAGATCCTTCTGCAGTATTTAACTGACTGAGGGGCTGTGGAAAAGAACATATAATGGTTTCCAATAACTGGACACAAGCAAGGACAACTGTGTTCTTCTGTTAATTAAATGTTAGAGCACAGTGAATAACTTAACATGAAATATTTGTTTGACAGGTCTGTTCTTTTAGTGATTGCCTTCTTGAGAACAGTTATGTCCTCCCAAAATTAATTTTATTTCAAAGGGTAGAATGACCATGAATAATTCAGCCCATTCATTCATTATGTTACTACTGAAATATGAATTATCTTTTCTCAAGTATATTTGTTGGGTTAAGGCAAATGGAATAAGTATGCAACCTCTTTCCATATGAAAGTTTTTATGCATTAAAATTTTAGGCATAAATGTCTTGAGATATATTGAGCATAGGATTTTAAGTATATATCACTCTGGAACTGAAAAGTTTGAAAGCAGGAGAGCAACCAAAAATTTACAATCAGCTTGGAAAAATCAGCCATCTATAACAAAAATTATATCTTACAGTGTATAAAATTTTGAAAATTGCCAAGATTATTATGTATTTTCTCATTTTTTATAGCCTGTGTACCTGCTTATTTTACATTCCCTGCTGGATATCCAGTTTTCCCTTGCTGTTTTGATGTGCTTGGCACTATGTAGAAGCTGTGAGAGGAGAATAAATATCATGTTTTAAAAATAGGCTTTTGTGACTATAATACTAAAAAAAAAAAATCATCAGGGCAGGTCAAGTACTTCTTAATTTGCTCAGTTAACCATATCACTGTGAGAATAGCTGTTCTAATAATATCCTAGGTACTGCTGTAACCCAGGCCACTGCAAGATAAATTACATGGCTGAACCTCAGAAAAACATGCAGCTTAATGTTTTCAGTGGTTTACCATGCTTATCTCACCAGCTAAAAGTATACTGAGATATGTGTTCATGAAACCTTAAGGCAAAATGTTATTTGTATTTCCACACTGACCCATGTGATGCTCACTGATACACACTCATTGCACTACTACATGTTAAAAATTACATACAAGTACCCAGTCAGCACTTATCTTAACCTGTAAGGTTCACAAAAGGCTAAGATCATTAAATCAGATGTAGGATAATGAAGCAGGCCACCATAATCTATTCTACAGTGACAAAACAAGAAAGAATACTTGAATAAGTGTGCATCCAATGGCTTCACAAAAAGGTGTAATTAGAAGGGGTAAGGTGAACGTAAATATTGTATACAATCATCTGACTGCCAACAGCACAAGCCTGCAGGAAGCATCTTAACCTAATAGAACCCTACCCCCTCTGCTTGAAAAGTGGATTTGGGCCTAATACAAAAGATTTCTGAAAATGTTGACGTGGAGGGTTATTACACATTTCAAGGTATTTATACATCAGCACCTGCTTGTGCTACCAGAGTTTGAGGTAATGTCATATTTTCCCAGCTCAGGTCCCCACTCATACGGCTTTTACAGTGACCATAAAACCAGGTTGAAGGCTCAAACTTGACAAAAAAAGATTTCTGAGAGAGATTTTCTAAAACACAAAGGGCATTCAGACACTGGTGGATTTTGGTAAGAGTTGCACAAATAACCATCCTTTTTGCATATGCAAGTTTCTATCTCAGCTGCTTTTCCCTCATGCATTCCCTCTTACATTCAGTAAGAGCAGAATATCACTTTTTAAAAAAACCCAACAACAACAAGATAAGCAAATAAGAATAATTTTTTTTTGTCTGTCTGTTTGTTTCACTATAAGCTCACACTGTTTGTATTTTTAATAGTGTCAGTGTTCTCTTCACCTTCCTTTTCTAGAATGAGAATTGAAGAATAATGAAATCGAAGGTCACTTTGAAAAATGGGAAAATTTGCTGGCTAAGAAGTATTCTGGTGACTTAGCAGCAAGTCAGTAATACGGGCAGTGACTCATTTTGAGTAAGTGGTACTTGCATTAGTGGCATGGATACACACAACATAGCAGTGAAACTGCTGTAAAGGCTGAGGTTTAAACAGAACCAAAAACCTGTAAGGAAAGAAATTTGTGACCTGTGAAGGTAGAAGCTAAGAGCTGACAAAAAGTGGAGTGCTCATGATTTTTTTTTCTTTCTTTCCTTTACATGGAAATGTGCAAACACAGATGTAGACATAAACCTGGGAACTTGAAAACATTTTTCTCTCCCACAATATATTAAGACAATATTTTATTGAGAGAGAGAGAGAGAGAGAGAGAGAGAGAGAGAGAGAGAGGTGTGATACAGATATGGTTATATAAGCAAGAACTATTCTAATTTTATAAATATAATACTTAAGGGATCTCACTTTCTTTGCTGACTTGAATGTACAGCTTCAAATAAATCAGAGCAAAGCTCAATATGAAGAAGTTACTTCAGAGGTTTTTTATACATAAAGCTACTTCTTGCTACATGTTCTTCATTTCAGTAAACAGTTTTAGTCTCCCTTTTAGTATTTTTTTGTTTGTAAAATACTAATATTTCCATATATCAAAAAAAATCTTCCATGCAGGACCAGTGATCAGGCTTCACTGGAGCCCAGATAAAATTTGGAAGTCATGTTGACCGCTTGCTTGTGGCCAGCACTTCCTCTTATCTTGCATTAAATTATTTGGAGAAAAGAAGCGACATGGTTAGAGTTCTGTGCTTCGGAGCATTTGCTAGGTACTTGCACATAATATATACGGCGTTAAAGGAATTCAGTAACAACAAAGTGAGACTACTTAGATCTTTCTTTCTTTATATAAAATAAGAACCATATTCATATATTTACTAGTGGCAAAACACAAATGCCTAAAAGGCCTATGTGTGACACTAGGCTTACTGCTGTGGTGACTGAGATACAGTAGTGTAAGATCTTACTAAAGAAATGAAGCAGACAGATAATGGGTGAAAAAGACCAGAGGACAGAAAGGTGTCTTCCATCAGGGAGTTTGAATTTACAGCTCATGACATTCAGGTCTGTAGCTTCCCCAGGTACTTAGTTGACTGTCACAGGCTAGAGCAGTTGCTCTGCACATGGCCTGATGCTTTGGGAAGTGCCCAGGAATGAGCCTCCCTGTTTCTCCTGTGTCATCCAGAAAAGGGTCACCTGGAAGAAAGCTTTGACAGGCAGTAGCCTTCCTGCAGGATTACACAAGGGGATGACAGCAGAAACAGTCCAATCAGCTGAACTGTCTCCTGTGCTTCTGTCTGAAAGCAACTAGAAGAATATAACAACTGAAGAAGACCTAAATATAGAAGGTATTTCTGAAGTAGAGCTGTCTGTCCCAAGTCAGAAGAAATCAAATGGTTGTTTTTTTTTTTAATATATGCAAAAGAGAAATTATTGTTGAATCAGGCTGAGAATGGGATTGAATGTGGATATAAAAGTATCTCAGGAACAGGAATGGGGAGCAGACAGTGCTCAAATAGAGAAGGATTGGAATGATGGAACAGAATAATTCATATTTAGGAAGCACTGACAAGCTAGTCCGTTCTTTTGAAGCAGTTCATATCTCAGTCTGTATGAAAGAGAAGGGGCCTAAGTCTCCTCATTCCTCTACTGTCAGACAACATGACAGTAGAAACCTACCAGAAAAAGCAAAAAAAAAAAAAAAAGCACAACTTATCTTTTAGTTTTGGGGATAAACTGGAGCTATATATTGGATAGAACCTCTCCTCATTCATTGACACTGTCAAAGACAAAGATGTCAAATGCCAGTACAAAAGCTAATAGGATTATAAAACCTTTCTTCTGTATCAGGAGAACAGAAACAGAAGTTGAGATTAAAGAAAATAAACCCTTTAAAACTGTAACAATGGGTGACCATCACTACTTTTATATAAACCATTCACACACCATGTCAAAAATGAGGTGTGGAAAAGCATTTTTTTTGGTTTTATATGAGTTGAATAGTTCCGGCAGCTTGAGCAAATTCAAGTAGAAAACCTCATCCTAAGTAACACCTAAGGAATTTTATTAAAATTTGGATTGAACATTAAGCACAGTGACCAAGATGCAACTCTTGCCACACTGTAATACAGAGTGGGTGCTATAAAATCAGGAAGTGTGCACATACCTTCCCCTTTTCTATCTTCATTAGATATGCTTTTTTAGTCTTGAAGACAGTTTCTGGGTCTCTCTAAATAACTCAGCCTGTGTGTATGACCATGTTTCCCCTTCACAAGTGGGATTTAACTCTGTAGGCCCCATGTTAATTCATCACAAAGGGAGATTGAAGGAGAACCTTCCAGTTAAGGTTACGCAATGTTTTTCAAAAAATGACAGCCTGAAAGAGACTTTGAAAACAAACTCCCTGAACAAAACAGACTAACAGATGACCCTCGCATGACAGCAGGGGAAACCTGAGGGACACTTAAGGAGCAAGAGCAAGTAGGTAGACGGAACTAGTGGGAATGGTGGAAAAAGTTTCACAATTGTGCGGGTTTTTTGAGAAAATGAAAATTCATAGCCAGTGCCAGCACTGGGCCTCTCTGGAGAGCTGAGCAGAAGTAAATTCTATGGATCTGAGAGGCTGTTTCTTTTGCCTGTGCTGCCAATTTTTTTTTTTTTTTCTGCAACTGTGTGTCTTGAACCAAGCACAATTCCTGCTGGAGATGAGAGCTTTGATAACTTGTGTCTAACTTCTGATTCAGGTAGTAGACCATAATTGTGCTGTGCAGGTAGCTCAGAGACCCACAAAAAAATCTTTGTTCTCCATGACTGCATCCTGCTTAAGCTCTTGAAGGCTATTAAGAGTACTTGAAAATGGTGATTTATGTGAGTCATACAGATATGATGACCAAGGAGAGTGAAATTCAAGAAGCTCCCTCCCAGCTCAGGAACTAAAATTTGCTCAGTCTATTTTGTCTTATTTTTCTGGTGCTTTTTTTTCTTTTTTGTTTGTAAACTTGCACAGGAATCATTATCATGTCACAACTGCTAAGAGGAAAACAAAATCTACAAAATCAATGAGGCTAAAACTGATATTAAAATTATATTTAGTATAGTGGGACTCTAATGAAGAATGCCTTCAGTGCTGAACAAAAGCCATCAGAAAATTAAAATCACCCAATTAAAGAATAGAGTTATCCATTCTTAATGCAGAAAAAGTTGGTGATTCAACTGATGGAATAGCGGAAGGCAAAATAGAAAACATTTGTAGATAAGAAAGCAAAACCTAATGGATATTTTCAGTAAGGCTAAAAGCTCTGTTACCACTATAGTGCCAAGATAATGGTTTCTACCTCTACAATTCCTTGCAATGATTGTTTTGCCAATATATAGTACAAAAGAAACAAAGAGTAATAATTGCTTGTCAGCACTGATGAAGCATGACAGGGATCAGCTATGGGAAGGGGGAATGCCACTTCCCTGCTGCATCCGATGGTAACAGACTGCAGTTTATGCTGTTCACCTATGGAACTGGGACAGGGCTGTAAAGGAAAGGATGTCTGAAGGTCAGCTTAGGCAAGCTGTTTATGTCTATCTAGTTTTAATACATTCAGGGACTCTCAATCACTGAGATAATTTAAAATTGAAGAGAAGGGTGTCACGAATCATGATAGATCTAGGTTCTGCTCACAGATCAGGTCCAAATGAAGTTCACATAAGCTGCAGCAAAATATTTTTTCCAGGAAAAAGCATATGTCTCAGAACCTTACATCACAGAGGGGTATCTAAATATAGGCTAATTACATAAAATGATATGCAGCACACAGATTCAAATTGTGTAGTGGAGGCAAAGGAAGGAGTCACCAGATGAAACCTCATTATAAAAAAGTATTCACAGTGAAAGTTAAATCATAGTTTATGAACACCGTTTGTTAATTAAATGAAATCATAGCAAAATGGAAAAAGAAAAGCTGATAATGTTATTACTCATTTTCTAGCTATCATTTGAATCAAGCCTCTCAAGTATAGTTCCTTAAGGACTGATTTCTTTTGGAATTCACAAAGGCCTATATTTGGAGGGTTTTTTTAGTATAATTGTGTTTCCATAATAATAAGGCTCTTAACTTTTCCAAAACTGTTTGAATAAAAATTTCAAAAGGTACTATGGTCTTAGGAACTCAACCTGAAGTACTTTACGAAAGTCAGACTCTCAAAAGCCAGAGTTCTTTAAGTTCTGAAATTCAGGAGTGAATTAGACCTCAAGATCCTCTCACTCTTTAAGTAATGGTCTGCCCTAAGAGGGGGCAAAGCAGCATCGCATACATTAAAATATATAGAAGAGAAGTAATCCAAGTTCTACCTAGATATTTAGGCCATAATGTTAATTGCTAGTTTGCTTTATTTAGGGAAAGAAACCCAACCTTTAGATATTACATTTTAAATACATATAAACACATTATTAATTTTGAGACAATTCCTACTTTTTATCACAATTTTTTAAGGTTAATAGTATTCTCAGTCATTTGGGTCTGCAGACTCATTTTACTGTAAAAATTCTGGAGGTATTTATCCTGCAATATGAGCAAATACTTCCCTGAGGAAATATGGCAAAAGTTCAGTAAGTTTATCAGAGGCAGGACTCTTCCACTTTAACTGTAAGAAATGTGTTTACCAATGCAAATAGTAGAATGTACTACTGAACAAAACTCATAATAAGGGTACAGAGAACAAACAGAGGTTTTACATAGCAGGGTTTCTGTGAAGAAAGAAAAAAGCTACCCTATTTTTATTTAATGCCAGTGTAAGGAAGTTTGCAGTAAATCAGCTTTATTCCCCCGGTAAGTATTCTGCTACAGACCATGGAATTGCTCTAGAGAGGTTCACAGATGCAGAGACTAGGTGTCTCAGGGGAATAATGCTTGGCTACCGAGCCTTGCACCTCTAAATCGACAGCAGAACACAACACAAGGAAGAAATAGATGATATTCTGAAAGCAATGTAATGTTTTCTTTAATTCATCACTAGAGTCTATAAAAACATTCTTAAAGGAATCTTTTAATCTGATGTGTGTCTAGAGCCAGTGTTAGTAATGCTTGAATTCTTTTATTATGTATCAGAAGTCCAGTCATCATTAGTGCTTTATGACGTCTTCATATTCACATATGGAAGGAACTTAGAAGATGAAATATCACCCCAGAAAACTTACTTCCCAGCAAGATTTCAGACAATTTAATGGATTAGAGAGAGGAAATTTACATCAGATTCCCTTAAACAACAGAGCATCAGTAGATGTCTTCAGTTCCCAAGGCTATCAAGTCAACAGCTTTCATCATTTTAATACCTTCCAAAAAAACTCATAAGACAGAGTGCATTCTCAGGAAATCTAGATTCATACAAATCAATGAAAGATAAATCAATGAGCCAAATAACATAATAAGCTACCAAGAGAACAGCACAATCTGAACACATAAAAGAATAAACCTTCAATACTTTATGCCATACAAACCTTTTGGTGTGTAGAGCTTTATAACTGCTATCTAACTAGAAAGGTTTCTTTAAGATGTACATATATTTGCTTTCTGACACAGAGTAGTCTATTTATAATCAATGTTTAACTTTTCTGGGATTAAATTTTAAGAGCAGTACTTTGAATATATGTGTTCTTCACTGTAAGATTTACAACAAGGAATACTTGGGATTCATTTAATTAGATGATTCTGCCAAACAGAGATATAGGTATGTCTTTCCATTTTTTTTCTTACTTATTTCTGCGTATTACCTCATTTTGTGGATAAGGATGAGTGGTTGTTAATATTAAAGGAAAAGAAAATAGCAGCACTGTATTCCCACTCTTATTGCCGGTCACTATGTCCTTCTAAAATGCAGATTTTTTTCTTTGTTCCCATAATCTCCATAGAAGATATAATGCAGACAGAATAATTACAGTGTAAGATGAGGAAAGTGTGTCCTTTTTAGTTAGCATCTTGAGGGGACACATTTTCTTATTCTTATTTTTGAGCAATATATGTAGCTTTATCACATTTGCTGCAGGCAGTTCCCAGAGGATTTTCAGAAGAACTCCTCCTCCTGTAAATAGGCCAATTCGCTTGCAAGTATGTACTCTAGAAAAGAGTAAATATATAAATCTTGAAGGTGGCTGTTACCATGCTCTGGCTGCACCTTGCACTTCACACCTTGTCTACACTAAGGATGTTTTAGGGGAAGTTTCACACCTAGAGTAGAAAACCTAGTTTGACTTCTGTCAGCATTTTAGCACCATATTGATTAGACTTGCACACACAGTTCTTGAAACACTGACAGAATATGGTGTTACAGATACCTTCTACGTCCAAACAGTGAAATCAAATTAACATTAGGAAGAAGAAGTCCCTGGTTTTAGACTTTCTAACTGAAAAAATATTACAACAGCTCCTGCAGAATTGTGTCTTATACACATAGATGCTCATTCATTCAATTCAATATTTCTGAAGGATGTAACTCTCTGCTTTGCTTTGCTTTTAAGGTAAATGGAGTGCATTATGAAGCAATTCAGTGAATACTGACCCTGTATTTTCTTTCTTAAATCGGGATTAGTTCAGAGGATTGACTAATGCACAGATGAGTAAGGAGACTTGGAGGGGAAGGGGAAAAAAAAGGCAGATGAGAATGGATGCCATTTTGGAGGGAGTATTTTAGTGGGAAATAAACTACTTCATACCATTTATCTGTATTATTCCATATCACTCTGTTTGTATGACCACCCTCAAAAGTACCAACAGGAATGAAAAGGTTTCAGTGAGACTCCACAGTCATATGCATTTGACTTACACCCTTCATTTTTTAGGGTGTTCAGATGCTTATCTTGGGCACTCTTAATGTGGTTCACAGACTTCATTATCTCCTGCGATCATGGCTCAGACTGTCCACTGGTTCTGTGAGGGTGAATCAGCACAGTTATCAGAAAATGTTGTGGCTGTCTTCTATCAGTCTTGAAATGCTTCATCTGGTTATATCAAACATTAGTACCACTGAAGCCATTGCAATACAAACCCTGAGGGAGGCTTGTGCAGTACTATGGGAAACCACTGAAACAAAGAGAAAGTTTTATTAAATTGTTGTCCATCAGGTGTACCTACATATAGTTTAGCCATACCTTGGGTTGCAGTCTACAATCCTGTTTTAAAGTCACTTGTCAAGGGTACTCTGAAAACATTCTCTCCAATGACTTTGGCCCTCTGAGACACCCTTCCTGACATGTTCTGACAAACAGGCAGAAAGAAAACATTAGTGACATGGCATGTACTAGCTAAATCTGCTTGCTAAATCTGCCCATTAGGAGATCACAACCAGTACTTCAAGCTTCATCACAAGATGCTGCAATAGATTTGAACTCTAGAAGGTGAACTTGCTCCTATCCTAAGTGTTCTCAGCAGTGGAAGCAGCAGGGGTATCCTGGAGGCAGAAGCACACCCCCAAGGGTAACTCTTCTGAACAGTACACAACAAGCCCAGAGACAGCCACAGCAACTTCCTACCCATGGGAGTCCACTGGAGATGGCTTTGCATACTCTGTGTTTTGAGGTTTTCTACCTGCATAACGCAAGATGGTTTTTGCAGTTTTGAACAGTTTTGAACATGGATGAGCCCGGGGACTGAACCCAGTCAGTACGTAAAAGGGTAAAGGAGCTTTTACGCCAATGTACAAATACTGTGATATCACACGGCCCTGGGATACTGAAAATATGTAGGATATTTATGTCAGCAATACTGTTGATAAGCTTTAGGAGAACACCAGATTTCCATCAAACAAAGTAGTCACCAACATAAATTGCAGTCAAGTCAGATTTTGTAGTTAGCAGTATTAGTATCTGACATTCCTCATCTAAAAGAGCCACCCATTAGCTGTGTGGTTGCAATGCATGCTCCACATCAATGGGAGCCTGTGGTGGGCACAAGTGAACTGATTCTGCCTGTGCTCAGAACTGATGGGAAAAAACCCAATCCTTAAGTGACCTGTGTCAATGTATTACACATCATGTGCTAATAATCTCAGCCTCTCAACAGCTTTCAGTAGCGCAGCGCTCGAGTAATGCCCTCACGTATCCTCTTCCCATTCAACTCAGAGTACAGACAAGGCAGGTTTGCACCTACCCAGAGTACACAGTGTAAGTACTCTGTAGGAGGACTCTATAAAAATGATTATTCAACATTCCTCACGAGGATGGAATTTCACTCCTGGAAAAACAAAGGGTTTCAGGACATGACCATCCCCTAACTCAGACAGTGGAAGTGAAATAAGAATGTGCTAGGAGGGATGGAGAGCAGCAGCTGCAGTCATTGATTGATTGGTGTGGGAGGGGCTCCCATACAAAACTGACATTGATCTATCTTTTAATCTAGCAGCACAACAACAAATCTTAGGGCAATCAATTCTAAAGGTATTAATAGTCTCATTCAAATTATTCACTTTCTCCCTTAATTTAGGAGGCTGGCTTCATATTTCCTTGGCAGATTTGTCAAATAAATATTGCTGTTTCTTTGAGAGCAGCTTTCCTTACTGCTCCATTTCCTAAATATGCTTGCTTCTTTAAAGAGTGTTATAATTTCCTCTCAGGACTGAATAATTAATAATTCATTCATTTACTGCTTGTTGTGATAATCTTTCTTCTTTTATACAATCATTTCCATGTTGGCTTGGTTTTCCTTTTAACAAACTACAGGCAGCTTCAACATATCTTAATCTAACATAAACTCTGATCAGTTTAGATAATCTTTGTCACTCCTGAGTCATGACTGAACATAGGTCAGGACTCTTCATTCCAGTAATTGCCCTTCCTTCATCTATAATTTTCTCTCTTGAATAAACCATCAGTTCAACTTTTTTTTTTTCCCCATTCATTTCGCACTTCACCCAGTGGCCACAGGAATCAATGGGAGATTTTACTGTGAGAACAATAAGCACCATAAGCACAGAGCAAAATTTTTATCACTTTCAAGTGTATTGAACTGGGTGAGAGGAGCAAATGGAGCAGGGCTGGAATGAACTGCTTTGAGACAGAAAGCAATAACTTGAGCAGCAGCTCACAGAGCTCATAGCCCTGCAAGCATATGATCATCTTCCACAGCTGCTTAAGTCTCTGGAATAAGTAAATAAATAATAAATACATGAACTGAAGCCAAATTGCAGTATTCCTGTAACCAACAGCCATGAAGCAATGCAGTAATATTATTTTCCTTTTTAATTTGGTTTTAACTAAAATACGAACATAAATATATGTAAACACCATATGTAAACCCATATATTCTTGCTATTAAGGGATTACATTTTTATTTAAGGGAATACAGTTAAGGGAATGCAATTAAGTAAATATATCTTCAGTTTCAAAGAACTTCCTAATTTCAGAAAATTCAAACACTTTGAGAATAGACATCTCTGCTGGAAGTGAGAAGATTGAGTTTAATTTCTCTCTCTTTCTACATATAGTCTTCCATAAAGATTTCCAATTGACCACTTCCAGAGTCAGGTTTGGTGCATTTTAGATCTGACACAGTAAGACAGTCCTTACACACTCACAGTGAGACGTCCTGCAGTACAGGCCATGCTGGCCTCATACATCTAAGTGGCTGGTTGTCAGGTAGATTTGGGAATGCTAACCATGTATCGGTCTCTCAGGCATCCAGGCATCCATATTTCATCTGCAACTTTGGGATTTATATATATATATATATATATATGATTTCAAACTTCTAAAAAAGCTGGCCTCCACCCTAACATTGCTGAATCACTTTCCAAAAAGGCTTCTCATCTCTATTGCAGAAAGAGTCTAGCCATTTAGAACTCAACTTCAGCCACCTGGCCAAGGGTGTGACTGTCTGTGTGAAACTTCTGCGTAGACATGGCCCAGCCAACTGTGACCTATAGCTGTCAACATTAGTCTGTGGGTATAATTGACTATGAAGTTGCAAAGATTAAGAGAGCACAGAGTGGAGGAGTAAGGCTTTGCTCATAAGAACCTATGGACTCAGTTTCAGAAGAGAAACACTGGCATAAAAAGCTATAAAACTTTCAGGGAAAAAGTGGAGAGTAAAATTGTTTGCAAGACTGAGGATAAACTGATTCCACAGAACAATGGAGGCAATGCTTTTCCCAGTTGTCTTACCAACAAAGATTCCTAAAATATATGCACCAGAGCAGTAAAATTAAAAATGCTTGTAAAATTAAAAATGCTTAACTTGGTAGTATTTTTGTCTCAGCCTTTGATAGCCATATTAGCCAATAAGTCAATAAGCTGTGTGCACAAAAATTGTGCCTATGATTCTGAGTGCAAGTTTTTACACATTGTTGCCTAAAAGAAAGGTCTAAAAACTCACTAAAGGAAGTGATTCAGGTCACTAAACATAGGTACCTACTGCCATTTTAGGTGTTTAAATGGTCTGAAAAACCCACAAATATACCTTATTCTGGCAGATAAAGATGCGAGAACTTCCGGACTACCCTGCTGAATAGGGTAGGGTAGAGCATAGGGTATACCATTAAATGCTCACTGTAGTGTCCTGAATCACATTAGTATAATCAGACCAAATTAATCTTAACCTTACAAAAAGATGAGAATACTGCACAGTGAACTGAAGTTGTCATTAAATGAGGGAGTAATTAATTTTCTGAAAAGCAGTATGTCTGTGTCTCCTTCCTTTTTTTAAAAAACTTCCATTATCCATCTTAATACAGAGATTTCAAACACAGATCTCATATGCACATGCTGTCACTACTTATGTGTAATTTAGTAGCACAAGAAAGTGTTCATCATGATCCTAGAGTCTTATGTTGTGCTTAGTAAAACATAAAGGACAAAAAAAGCATTTCCCAAAGACCTTAAAATGTAAACACACGTTTCTCCCAGGAATCTGTTGGACAAGCAGTCTCTTTCTTTTATCACTTTTTGTTAAGAAAAGACATGGAGAGTGAGCTGAGTGAGCTCATATTACAGTGGGAGAGAAACAGAAGATGGTAGAGCTTCAAAAATGCAGAAGGGAAAAGCTTAGGAGGAGATAAAAAGGGTAAATGAAAAGAGAAATATAGACACAATCTCCTAATAGGAAATAAAAAAGAAGAAATCCTTTTATAATGAAGCCATTCCCAAGGAAAACAGAAGAGATTTTCTTGCGAATGCCAGGGGAAAAAAAATACATTCTTTTCCCTTTAAGATATTGCAGGGAGAGAAATTTCTCTGCCATAATTTAGCTAATGTATGAGAATGGAGATAACCCTATCAGAAAAACAGCAGTAGGACAGAAATCTTATGGAAAATCATTGCAGAACTTATGCTGGAAGAAGATGTACTTCATGGTAGAGCATAATTATGCAAGAATTTCACTGCAAATTATATGGCAGTCTCCATTAATAAAAATGGAACACAACAGAGAATATCTTAGCATTTATCCCACAGGCTGATAATTCTAATGTTTGCTTTTGAAATCCAGGTATGGTATATCTGACTGCACTCTTAATAACACCGTACTAAAAAATGCTGTAACCAAAGTTTACTATAGCAGTGATGAATTAGCCACGCATAATCACTGTGTTGAGTATTTAATGCATTTTTTAGAACTTGCATTTCAGTGCATAACAATATAACACATAAATGTGAGACACAAAGACAAATTCAGACATGGTGCACCTATAGGATACTGAATGAGCCAGTCAAAAGGATTTAAGTGTTGTGACTCCCCAACGCTGTGTTGGACAGTGCATATTAAAAACCACCTCATTAGTCCCCCCAAAAAATGAGAAATAGATACATAAAGACCTTATCTGGAAGAAGCAATGAGAATATTTAGAGAAACAATCATCAGACCACTTGGGGAAAGATTCAAACACCTCAAGAAGTCAGGGAAGTGTTGACAAGGAACCTCCCATGTAATACCTTGAAAGTAACGTGTGCCCTTGGAAATAGTGAAGAAGATGATGAGAATTACTTGTCTTGCTAATGACGTGGAAGGATGTTACAGAAAAGAGTCAAATAATAGAGGGGGAGACAACCCAAAAGAGTAAACCCTCAGCTGGCAGTGGTGTTGGTAAAGAAACCTCAGCCATATGTGAAAGGGAATGAGTGACATGGCTACCGATTTGTGCAAGGCACTGTTCTCTCACCACGCCTTAGTTTTTTTCTCTACCCTTTCTTTTCTTTTTAATGACTGCAAGACAAATTGATTGGGATATTAAGGTGTTGATATTTCCTCTGTAGGAATCTCTTTAGTGCCTAGCATCATTGCTACAATTTCAAAAATGTTTAAAAAAAATCAACAAATACCAGCAATCCTAGCAGAAGTCCTCATAGGCCCCATTTCAACTCCTTCAGCTTTATAATATTCAAATTCTTGTATCCATTTAGTCTGACAAAATATAGAACATGGCTTCACATGCTCCCCATGCTGCTAATCCCATCTGGCTGGAGACTGAGACCCCTTGGGTTCAAGAACTATGGAAGCAAATGTATGTGTTGGTCACAACCCTTCACACTGTTTGGCATTTATATCATATCAGTCAGCATTTCCCAGCATAAGGAATTCTCATTGATTCCTGATGAAATTTGAAGTATGAGCTGTCATTGTATGACTTTCCTGACAATGTTAGAAAAGAAGCCTGAGTAGCAAAAATGCTGTATGATTATGGCTCTACAATGAGCTGAAAAGGAGAGAAAGACTTGGTCATCAAGTGGAAAGGATGTGCTTTCTTAGATACCTATAAACAGGTTGCATGAACCGTGTTAAAATTTGTAACCTTGCAATCTCTCCCTCTTTCACTTCCCCTTCTTTTCCAGCTAAACATATGGCAAATGTCTCTTCATTTTGTTTCTATCATATCTGACAATTATGCCTTTTTATTCATGTGTTATTAACACTTTGAGTTCTGGACATGGACTAAGAGCTTGTGGTCACAGACAATGCACACATAGATGAGAAAGATATTCCTACTTTACCTTTTATTCCACACAATTTTGGCAAGCAATTTACTAGACAATAAACTATAGTCATCTTTTCTATGTGTGCAGAGATTGGTGTATTTTGACTGAGAAACTGGAATTGTTGTAGGCTGATCGTGAAAATCATTTCTATAATATTGATTCGAGTGGGCAGTTAAGTCCATCAGGGCAAGACAGAAAAATGCTTTATGACCCTTTTCTTAATAGGGAGAAAAAGATAGCTGCAAATTTTCAAAATACTTCACCTGCCATCTCCTGCATTTCCATTCTAGAATCCCCTCCCACAGCTACTTTGAGCTAGAGCTGGCATCCTGGAAGCAATGAGCTGCTCACAGGAGCCATCCTTTCCCTTGAGAGCAAACGCTGGCTCCAGGAAGATAGGGTGGACAGGAAAAGCTATGCAAGCAGTAGGGTCTGCAGTCTAAATTACATCCTGCCAACAGAGGTCCAGCGCTTTCAGATGGAAGACAAAAATTACAACTTTTCATGCACAGCAGTCTCTTTTCCTTTGAAATGCAGTCAAAGTTAATAAGCATGGTATTATACAAGAAGAGGTTTGTTAATTTATTTCCCTAAAATTATAGTAGTGCTGGGAAAATCTACCCTCTTAACAAAGCCTGGGAGCTGTGGGCAGCTCTGTTGACCATGAACACACTACAGTGAGATATGACCTTATCCCTCCTCACCCTCTGCCTGCTTCGAAGACAGCTGTCACTCTCTGACCACTCTGCTTTGGCATTTCTCTTGCAGCTTTTGACATTTCGGCACTGAGATAAGGCTGTAACAGGAGGACAATGTGGTTCCATGGAGCAGATTGTCCACACGGAACAATGTGCACCACGGAGCAGTTTTTCTCCCTCCAGCTCCAGCTTCTCATCCTCCCCCCAGCAATGCACAAACGAATAACGTGGCTTTTAACAGCTTGGGACTGGGTTCACACTTTCATTCAGGACACTGCCATAGGATGATTCATGTTTATCTGAGCCACTGAAGTACTCAAAACACGGACCAGTGTTTTCTTGATATAACAGCAGTTCTTTGGAGCATTTCGGGCTTTTTCTGGCTTTTTTCTGACCCATCTGCCATAGAATGAAATCCAATGAAAAATATAAATGTTAAAATAGAACAAGCAAGATTTATGACCATCCAGTGCTGCAAACCCTCCATTAGTGGTATTTAAGATGTAGCCAGTGTTAGGGTTCAGAAGGTGAAAACTTCTTCAGATGGATCAAAGCTGCTATTTTTGAGATGAGAACAAAAATTTTAAACCACAGTGGAAGACATGGAAAAGCAGATGTATCTCTTTTTGTAAGTTTACAATAATTCAAATGTTTTCTAACAGGCATTCTGAGATTCTTTCATTATTAGAAAATGGGGTGTTTGGTAATTTTTCCTAAAAAAGGATAAATCTCATTAAAATGCCAAATAAAAACTAAGATCAAATATTTTCAGACACCTCATTGTCTTTCTTTTACCTGGAACACAGGTTGCTTTTCATTTCAAGTATTTAACAAGCCATTAATGTAGTCAACATTTTCATATTATTTTAAATATTATTTTGTCTTTCTTGTTATTTGTCTTTTTGTTTCTGAGACTTTGAGATATATGATTAACTTTTGTCATTTCCTCTCTAGCCAAGATGCTGAAAGTTTATGGCTTTTTGAGAGTTTTTGTTCTGAATCAGGGTTTCTGACTTAATATCATAACTCCAGGACACCATCGTCTATACTAATAAATAAAATACATAATGCAGTTCCGATATTGTCTGCCTTTCTTTAATCTGAATATAACAGCTGGGAAAAGAAAATCTAAACAACTGTAAACAAAACAAAAATTTCACAGATGAAAGATTCTGCTTTCATCAAAAATCATACATGTGTTTCCAGACAAAGATTTTCTTTTGAAATTTTGTTTCTCATTTCATCTGAAAATGCTATGGAAACCTTTAATTGATAAGAAAGTTGTGAAATCTTCTGATATATCTTTTCCCCACTGCTTAATCACCTTCTTTGTGTAAAGATGCTTATTTTACTTTTCCTTTGCAATTGTCTGATTTCAGCTTCCCGCTCTTATACCTTCTAATGCCTTTGTCTTGTAGATTAAAGAACACTTCAGTAGGCAGTGTTTTCTCCCTGTGAAGTTACTACATCTACGTTATAATCAAGTCACCTCTCAATCTTCTTTACTTTAAAGGAGTGTGAGGGATGAAAGACCTAACAGGCTATGAACTCCGGAGGGATACTAAGATGGGAAACCCAGTGTTCGTTATGGGACCCATCGTTCACCCTCAGGCAACCTGCCTTATCTACCCCCATGTTTCCTTTCCTACAGATTTTTCTTGCTTGTTTAAATTGCAAAGCCTTTGGGTGTGTCTGTAGCACAAGAGATTAGAGACCTTTTTCAAATCTTTATTAGTGCAATAAAAAGCAGCTAAACTGTAGTACAAAGGAGTGTGTCCATTGTAGCTCATTTATGCTTATTTTGTTGCTAACTGTTCTTTACAAAGTTTTTCTTTGTTTTCTTGTTTGTTTTCTAGATGTAGGATTGATTTAGAAGACATGAGGGTCTCTCTAGAATACCAATGACCTGATTTCAGAAAACGTAGAATCTAATTAATAACTTTGTGTGGGTTTTGTGAACAGCCAGATAACTAATGCAGGAAATTCTGTTCTTTTGGAATGTTAGTTGCTCCATTTTAATTAAGCACAGACAAGAGGTCCCACCTTTTAAAGAAAAATCTTAATTAATAATATCAGCAAAGAAAGTGTACTTTATACATTGCTTTTGTACATATTTTTGCAGTAATTGAAGGCCTTAAGTGACTGAGGCAGAAGTAAAAGGCATCATTTAGTGATATCTGAACTCCACTCCATAATGCTTATAGGTTTTGATGCAGGTTGAGTTAATTAAAGTTGGAGTAAAGGGTAAAATGTTAATCAAACCCCGGGCAAAGTGAAAGATTTTTGAAGGTAAGAAATTCTACAGGTATAAATGCAGTCAGGACAGAAAAATTCTGAGAATACTTCAAAAAGACAAAATAGCATGGTAGGCTGAAATGGGTAATCTATGGCAGATAATTTGTGATAGATAACATTCCCTCTGGCCACACAATTATGCCTGCAGCCTATGGACGTCATCTATGCCAGCTGAACTATGAACAGTGCTTCAATAAAAGAAACCAAACCAATGGAATAAGAACATAGTATATTACTTTCATCAAGGTATTCACTTCTTATTGAATTCTGCAAACATGACTGGGAAGGAATACTGAAAACTCCCTGGTCAAGTGAAAAAAAAAAAACAACCTGATGAGGCATAATAAATAAATAATCAATTTTGTTAGTTGGAGGCAGAAAAAAATTAAATTCTTAACATTAAGTCAGGAAATTTTTAAACACTGCAGGGGTTCTTTATCTTCATGTTGGACCACCTTAGATATGACAGTGATTAATTTTAGTATAAGCTATAATTTTGAAACATACTTTTTTAAAGCAGAGACCATTTATGAAAATCGTGGAATCAGGATTAAATTAACATTTAGACAGGTACATGGATCTACTAAGAAATACACTTTCATGAATTTCAGTTAATTACTTCTTGCCCATCCCAAGATATAAACAGGAGGAGGGTTTATTCTACGTCTGAGCCCACTCTGGGTGTTCTCCAAAATAATGAAGTCAAATATGAAGTGTCACGCCAGAGAAAGGGCAAGCTAAAGTGCTAAAGTATAAAAGAAGACAGAAACAAACTGATCAGGACATTGTGAGGAAGTTTGCTTTCAATAGTTATGTAAGCTGAGTTTACTTTATACTTCTGTATGGAAAATTCCACTCCAACCTAATTAATAAATATAGAGAAAGATAAGGAAAAAAGGTCTGAGACGAAGGTTCCTTAAAGTGACACTCCATCTCATTTTGAAATAAGTTTAGGGTCATCATGGGTCACCTTAATGCCAGCACGTTATTTACGCTGTCTGTTTTACGCCTCAGGGCAGAAGCCTAAAAGTAAAGCAGGTGGGTTGAGATTTCCTCACAAAACCCATTCCAAGGTTGAATTCCTGTAACTGTGCAAGACACGAGTTGATTCTTATAATAAAACTGAAAAGATGGTCAACCTATCCATGCTGACCCTGTTGTACCCAGGGGTAACTACTGGTGGCATGAACCTATCATCCCTGCTAGTCTCTGGGCTAAACCTAGCTCTCTGCTTTCATATTTTATGGTGGCTCTTTCCAGCTCTAACATTTACACGTTGGCTCTCATGGCTTTAACGGTAACTTTAGGGACAGCCCATATTAACCCTGGAGAGATCCTAATTGCCATATGGGAGCAGTTCTCATGTAAGCACAGGGCATTTTGTACAGCCCTGCCTGTACAAGCCTCTAACCTCTCTGGTCTTAATTTCAAACCAGAGGCCATTTCCATAGCCAGAGGTCATACACTGGGCACCGATCCTGCTGGTTGATCCTGCTCTAGCTCTAGCCCAGCTTGGCCCAGTTTGGTCCTTGGCACCTCTTGCCTTGTGTGTGCATATGGCATATAGATATGTAAAGGAATAAGTATAAAAATTCATACCCATATATGTCTGTATGTGTATGCACACTGGACACATGTATACAAATACACACCAGCATACACAAAAATTTATTTATATATATACATATATAAATATGTACATATATGTTTACCTGTGCTGGTAATAAATACCCCTGTTAAATTGTGATCTAGAAAAAACAGAGGTGATACCTGCCTATGTCAATGTTGATTTCTGCTATATCCACAGCTCAAACACATAAACTCCTCCTAGTCCCACTACTCAAAATATTCTCATAGTAGTCCTTTCTGGTACAATAACCCATGCATATTTCTCCTCAGTAGAATTCTGACAAGAACATTTAAAAAAAACCAAAAACAAACATGTGCAAGAGCTTCTGGAAGCTTGGTTTGAGATTTATTTTTACAATTAGCAAATCTGATGTGATTCTGAAAGTAACCAAAATGTTCATTATGTATCAAGGACGTAGAAAGGCTCTTTAACTGGTGCCCTGGATGGCTTAAAATTATACTGGCGCCTTCCTGCCTGCTTCACTATCTTAAACTAGGCATGAATCACAAGTAATTGCCCAGTCTAATCAAATTCTTCCTGAATATATGTTACATAGAGTTACAGAAGATGTGCTATATCTTGAAAAACGGAAATATTTCAAGGTCTAATCAGATCACTATAAGTAGAAAAGCAGTGATCACTAACACCAAATGAAATTAGATTGTGGAAAGTACAGAGTGGGTTATTAGATAAGGGCCAAGTGATCAGTAGTATAAATTATTGATCACTACTTTCAAATTCCGCTGTATGACTGACATCTCCTCCAGCATTTCTAAGCGTGGTTCAATTGTTATGTGACTAACACCCCCTAACCTTACACTTACAAAGTACATGCCAAGTTTTCTAAGAACAGATCAGTACAACATTTAAACCAGGATTCATCACGCTTTAATTTCAGTTTTGGCAACATATGCAATCTTGTTGAGTTCAATGGCAAATAAGTAGAGGTAGTGAATAAATCTATAATGATCAATAACACAATTGACTGACATCTTAAATTCCAGTATGAATGTCCCAGTGCTCCAGGATCGAGCTGAGGGAGAATGCTGCAGAATAAGCAGATAGAGAAAGAGCTTTGTGATTTCAAAGAGTATCTTTAGTTAGAAACGAAACCTTTTTTCACTGCCATAGGTACTCAGAGAGCTGTAAGAGCAGGGTAAATGGTGTGCATGTCTGTGTTGGTGTGTAAGGAAGATGGGAGTAAGAAGCAAGGATATTTGCAGCAGTGGGCTGAGAAATCCCTTTGTTATGAAGGGTAACACCTGCTTACTTCTTGGAAGGTTTTCAGACACAACCAAGGAAGATTCAGTTTACTCAGGGCAAAGAAAACCCCAAAGCATCCAATTCACAGATATTTGGAAATACAGAATCCAAGCCCAGCAGCTCCTCGAGGTTCATCTGTGCCACAGAAATAAGTAATGACAACACTTAGCAGATATGTAAAAGGAAGAGAAAAACCAAGTGACTCACAAAATATGGATCATTGGACTGATTTGCCTTCAGAGAATCACTGAAAATCTGTATCTTTCACTTACACTGCAATTTATACTTCACATTGCTTAGTCTTCCAAGCCAGGTGCACACACCAGATTTTTGGCTCACTTAACACCTTACTTTCCTGTGGTTTTCAAGACTCTCCTCCTGACTATTCTATGATATTACTGTGAAACATTAAGAAAAAAAATCCGTATTTCTTATACAAGAGTTATACTGTCTCTATGGGTGTATGGGACTGACTATTTTTGTATGAAGTCCAAAAAGGGAGTGGAAATGAAGACAGATAAAATGAGAGGAAAAGCCAGTTGCTCTGAATTGTTTTGTCGCAGTCAAAACTAAGAAGTTCAAGTACTGTGAAGAGAACAAAGGATGTCTTTTGGTTTTCATACAGAAGTGTACTCCTCAAAGATTTCCAGCTCAATATTCAAATAAAAAGCATTCAATAGAACTGTAATATGAGTTCACTTTCTGCTCAGCATCACCCACTGTATGTCAAACATATTATTTAGGTCAAAATTATAATTTTCATTTGATTCCTTAGTCTGAGTTATTTTGTTTTTTTGGAGTGAAACAAAAATTGACATTGAAACAAGAGTTATTGTACACTAACTGTTGACATTTTTCACAATATTTTTGCCAAAACAAGTTTCTGGATCAATTGAAACCAACTGGCTTGGGAACCTGCTATCAATTCAGATTGCATAGGTATGAAATCAGTAGAGCTGTTGAAATTAATAGTGCCATTCTAAAGAATATGACCTGCTAACTAACCAACATTTAAATAATTACTCTTGGGCTCAATATAAAATTTCCTTGGCTTTAAACAGTAGTTTGAGCAAATACACATTCATTAGCATGTCATATTTTTTAGATATGGTTTATTGATTTTCAAATCAATGAAGGATGGTTTTGAAAATGCAGCAGAGACTATTTATTAAGAGCTCTAATTTAAATTCACAGAAGTGTTAACCAAAATTGCTGAAGATAACACCTCTGGTATATAAAACATTGAAATCAGTAAGAAAGGGCATCATTTTTGCAAGTACATTTTGCCTTTCTGCATTCATCTGATCTTCCTAGTGTATGAACAAGTGTCAGAAGAAGTCAGAAGCAACATATGAAAACATATCTACAGACTCAGCCAAGAATGCTTTTAATATTCTTTAAAATCAAGAGCAAAGAATAAACCTGTTGAAATCTAATTGAACCCATGAAAATTGAAAGCAGGGTCAGGAAAAATACACTGAGAAGTGTATACTTCAGAACAGTTCATCACCCCTCAACAGTAAACAGATTTATAGCTATTATTGTTTTCTTAAGATTCATTTTGCAATGGCAGTTCTAGATCAAGGCAAAGAGCTTCACTCCATTTTAAAATTAATTTCCCATTGTATTCACCTTCTCAGCAATCCCATTTTCTGGCACAAATGCGGAAGTGTATTTCAAGTACACACAGAAATAGGATTTTCAATTCACCCATGCAAATACCCACCCTGGAAGAGCATGCATGGTCATTCAGTCCAGAAATAGAAATTATATCATGTGGGTTTCTGGCCAACTACAATCGAGCAACACAATTATAAACTTGGACTGTTCACATATCAACTACTTACAGAAAATTGTTTATTATTAATGCCTTCAAGCAATAAATATTGAAAAATAGCAACCAGAGTCCACTCCTAACCTGAACACAGCTATTTCAGAGAACACACACACATACAAAAGATGAAGTTATATGAATTATTGACTTCAAACTATTCCTGGGTAGAAAACAATTTGTTATTATTTTAGATACAGTGGTTCTAAGTGCAAAATTAATTCTTTCCAGTTATCAGAAAAGGAAAACCAAGTCAGGTCTGTCATTACTGACTCTTCATTTACTTATTAAACTGTACATGGGAATGTTTTGCCGTACTTAGCCACAGCATAGTAAGTTACAGAGAAGCAACAGTACATGAATTTCTGAACATATATAAATTCTAAATGTTATACTTCTTTAACATATATTTTATCTGTTCTTTTGCATTTGATCTCACATGAAAAGATTTCTTCTTTTTTCTTCTTGCAGGTGTAGATACTCTAACACAATATTATTATGCATTTTTTCTTATGTTTCCTTAAATTATATGATAAGAAGAAAAGTACAGTCCATATTGACTGTAAGAATACTATCTGTGTTTGCCCTTCAGGAAGCCAGGCTGTACAGACAGATTATCAGCAGGTTATTTTCTGCTGCTTGACAGTAGCAGCTGCATTGTGGGATTTTTTTTCTTTTTATTCAGACATTTGGAATTGTTTGTTTCTGTTGGTAATGAGTCAGTGTTCCTAACTCATAAGTACTTGAAATCTTCTTATTTCAGAAAAATGACAGAATAACATGCAAGATGCTGTCACTTACTGCATTTTTCTGCAACCTCTGTGACATATCTCAAGTAAAGTAAAGAAACAGAACATTTATTTCCCCCCTCCCTCTCTAGGAAGAGAGACTGTGGTGGATTCAAACGATTTTAACTCTTTAGTATCTGACAGCAGAAAAGAAGGAAAAAGCAAGCACTAAAAAATGTAAGTATGGAAGGATGAGTCAGGCAGACAGGAAGAACAAATCAGAGATCCACCACCCTCTCCTCAAATAAGGGAGAGGGACTAATCATCTCAGGGACTTGATAAAAGATGCCTGGGGTTCTTGGGAAGGAAGGATTGCTGGACCCAGACCAAACCATGGGGCTCTTACAAACACAGCAGGACATTTCTCTAAATTGATTAAACTGGATTATTTTTTTTTGACAAATAAACTCCAGGAACAAAAAAATGGCCCCTCTCATAGCACTAAGCTAAAGATATCTCATTTAGTACCTCTATCTGCCCTAGCTACAGGATCACAGAGTGTCAGCTTAGTTTCTTATTACCACAAGCACTCCTCCAATGAATATAAAACTGGCTTAACAAGCTTCAAATCGAGAGGACTGCAATCACAATGGCTAACACCTACTGTCTCCAAGTGACACAATAGCAGCGATCTTTTGTGACTGACTGAGCATGAATGTTATTTTCCCCAATGTGGCTTAATCTACCCTGTCAGACTCGCAGGGGGTAAACTAACATCAGTGGGAACCCTTCAGTTAAATCCCTGTGAACTATTCTTTAAATTTCACCCGCTCTACATCACCTTTTAGAAAGGCAATTGTACTGCACAACAACACCCCCTGAGTCTCTGGCATCTCATTGCCGGAGGAGGAACAGAGTTTCAAGATACCAGGACAAGTAGGAGTAATGCATACCATCCCTGCTAAAGAAATCTCTCCTAAATGGAATGAGAAAATTTCTAATAATAAATGGGACACACCAATAGCAAGAGACCCTACCTTGCAACCGCTATCTTGTCTGCTGCTGAAGCTACTGATACTGAAAAAACATTTCCAGAGTCATCCACTGTGTCTATATTTGGCCCACTGACTGAGAGAAAGAAACATTTGAGGATTCAGGATTCAGGTCTATTCAATCAGAGAGGCCTAGTGAACTTTGTGCTGCTCTACTTTCATTCTTAGCAACACTGTCAGGAAGGCAAAGGAAGCCTTAGCTAGCAAAAATAGATTACGATACTCATAGGCTGAGGGATGCTAAAACCTGATTTACCTTTCAATATCTTTAAAATTTTACCTTTGAATTTTAATGCCTTTTTTCCTTGCAAGCTCCCTGCATGACCCTACATATGTCATGCTTACTGCTCTAGTTAGAGTTGCAGCAGTCATCACATCTCAGCTCTCATCCTTCCCCACCATTTACCTTGCAATATGAATTAATGAACTGAAGGACTAAGAAATCTTAATCCAGATTTAATTTCTTGACTTTGCCTGTGGCCAGCTATCTGCCTGCAGCAACACAGTGCATTGTTTTCTACCCACTGTTGTATGTGCTGTCCTCCAAGGGGAGTCAAGGCTCTGCAAACCCAGACACAGATCACTTCAAATTTCTGCTTATCTCTTCTTGGAGCATTTTTGCCCATCAGTATTATTCTCCTACAACTCTTTTGCCATGGAGAAAACTTTGAGTTCAAGACTTTAGTAAGTAATTTCTTCTTCCTTCCAAGAGCTGATTATTCCCCCAACAGCAATTCATTGCTACTTTTCTGTAAGTAGGTTTGTATTCAAGGATACTTAATACCTCATTTTAAAATGGACACATAGAAATAAGTAATTACTTTTCCATTACAACTGTTCTCCCCACACTCTAGGTCTTCCTGTCTTTTTTTAAAAAGGAAATAACATTTTTTTTTTAAATGTGATTTTTCAAAAAGCATTAAGAATACATAGTAATTTAAGACAAGACAATTTTGTCTTTTTTTCCCTCTACCTATTTGTAGTATTCTTTTCACCAGCTTTTCCTGAAATTCCCATCAGCTTCTCCCATTCCAAGCTCTACACAATTTTTTTTTCTGTAAACATCCTGTGAATACAGACTTTAGTTAGTAGAGTGTTTTCCCTAAGGGTGGATTTTATTAAGGACCCTCCCAGGCCCACTGAAGCTCTTCAGCTTTAAGTGAAGCTGAGAAATGCAGGTGGAATGAAAACTGTTAGAGGAAATTCCTTGAAGTATCTCTAATACCATTATATACTGCAAAGGAGTATGCTCAGGTTAGTACCAAGTAGAGTGGCATGGAAATTTTCTCCCCTCTTTCATGGCACCGAGTCACTGGTATGGGGTTCATGAAGTTCAGCCCCTCTGGACAGCTTAGATGTGGAAGGGGCAAAAATATCTTTACTCAAAAATGTGAAACACAGTATGTTGAAATTCGGATATATGCACGTTCACTCTCAGAAAATATGCAGAAAGGAAAGGGGTTAAGCAGTCCTGTAGTGAACCATTCTCTGGCCTGAAAATTTAGCTCACCATGGAATGTTTGCTCATGTTATAGACTGCTATTCCCTGATAAGCAATTTGGAGTTTCACTTCATTCTTTTTTTGTATTCAGTGCTGTTTGTACTTTGTGTTTCACATATTATCTTTGCACTGTATAGATCAAATACAATCCTCTTCAGAGTGATAGAGAAAAGATGGCACCTGTAAGTAAGGGTCTGAAAAGCTTCTGAGTGAAGAACAGCTTGTAGTGTTCCTGTCTGAGCACAGCAGTGCCTGGAAGGACACAGTATTGAAGTACTGCCCATGTTCCCTCCCTGAGCTAGAAGCTCACCTTTGAAGACTGACAGCTGTGCAACTCTTTTCTGCACTGCCTTCCAATGTTTATTGCCTGGATACCCTCTGAGGAGCAGGGGTGAACAGTGACTAAGTAACGAGACAATGCACTCAAAGGTAGACAAACTATTGCACCTTCCATTCATCAGCACTGCAAACACTTATTCTTTTTTATTTCATTTCTGCAGCATTTAGATGGAGCAGCCCACCTTCTTCATACTTCCACACAGGAGAAATTATTTCACTCATCTTCCAGTTTGATAGCTGCTGTCTTTTATTACCCCAAACACATTCTGAGATCCCAAATAAGATATTTATTCAGCGCAAACAACCTCTACCCTCCAGGCCAGCACAGGGTTTCTTAGATAAACAGCTCCATATATGCTAATGACGATGTCTGCCTGAAAGTAGGGTTATAAAACTCAGAACCACCCCTAGCTGCTTTTTTCCACCGTAAAAGAAACAGGTCAAAACATGCCCCTTGGGCTTCAAGAGCAGTTTATATTACCAAAGAAAAAATCCATGACAGCGTAAAACCCCTGCACATTATTGTACAGGGAAAGCTAAGTTCTATTAAAATTGATGGACGTAAAGTAAAGTCTAAAAGTACGCTGAATCCATTTTGGCATTTGCAGATGCAGGTTGCTCTCAGGTGCAGCACAATGTAATTCTTCTCACTAATTGACTAATTCATTCATGACAGAATAGTAAAATATATCTTTCAGGAATATTTGCCAAGACATTCTTTACTTTGTCACACTATCAGGTGAGATATTTCACTGTGACTGGACCCTTGTTAAAAAAGACAGTAGGATGCCACAGAGATGGCTCAGACCACAGGGGATGGGTTTGGTGCTGAGAATACTTTTAGGACTCCAGAGTGTAATCTAAATTACACTTGTGCATTTTGGGGTCCTGTTTTAGTGCTTTTCTCACACATCCTAATTGCATCCATCAGGAAGGCAAGACACAGCTGTAACAACCAAGATTTCCTCCTTATCTGAGATAACTTTCTCTCCTTGTAACACCTCCTTTTTCCATCCTGATGAAACACAAAATGGTAGCTGGGATAGTGATACAAGGATCTAAGTCCCATCCCTTTCTAGGGGTGCTCTATTAAAGTGGCAATTTGGATTGGTAGTCTTCCTATAAGTCCCTATGCATTGAGGTTGTTAACACCCTGCACAGTGTTTCTTTAAACAAAGAGCATCTTTTTCCTGCTACTACTCATGGCTCAATGGTGAGGCAAACTAAGTAGCAGATCTTGATTCTCAGCTGAAAAGTTGACCATCAGTTGAGAGAGCAGTCACTACCACTGAAAAATGCAACAGCAAAGCATGTCAGGAAACAGGGGGAAGGTGGGTGTGGGGCTGTTTATGGGACATATGTGAAACAAATGCCCAGACAAACCTAGCCCACACAAAAAAAGGAAAAAAAAAAAATCAACCTAGCTGTTTGTGGTTTCTCCTAGAGACTAAGACATAAAGTTAACCAGGAAAAATTCCCATCAGATTTTTCTCAGGACAGATGGATATTACACTATTAAAAGAAAAAAATTTACAAAAAAAAATAGGAATACCTGGCTCATTATATGCCAGCTGGGATGTCTGGTTATATTACCCGATTCTTAGTCTGTTATATACTTTTACAGTTCTTATCATGAAAATGAAACCACTGGGTTTGATGTGTTGTTTGGTTTGGTTTTTTCCCAGCATTTAAGAATGACATAACAGAAATCTCATTCCAAATACAAACACTCCTCAAATTCACTGGTTTGATTGTTGTTTGCAGACTTCTCTTTGGAAGGAATAGGTCCTCAGTAAACCAGGTCAGAAACACTCCCACCTGATCAGCTTAGCATTTGTTCCTATTTTGGAGTGCTAGGAGAGTGCCCAAGGATGGCTGGCAAGATGCCCCAGAGAGATGGTACTGCTTAGCACTGAGGTTTCAAAAGGTGTTTAGCAGAGAGAAGAAGAGTCAGACAGAAACCCTGTCACAGAAAAACAGGAAATAAATTTAAGTCCTTCCACTGTATGCATTTAGTCCTTGAAAATGTCTAATTGAAGCACAAAAGAAGAGCTTATGTGCTTAAGTATTTCTGCATTTTCAATGTTATGACTCGCTCTCACAGAAAATAGCGCCTCTTTCCACAAACCTGGCTGACCAACAGGAGAACTCTGCTTCAACTGAATCCGGAAAAAAAGGAAGATAAAAGGAGGGAAAATAATATTGAACCAAACCTCAGCAACAATAGTGTAAAGGCCTTTGTTATTTTAGTAGTTTGTCTATTTTAGTTTTCGGTTTAATGTGCACAGATAATTTTCTGGTTCATATTAAGAAGTAGGAAACAAGTTTCACTGTCAATAAACAATCACCTCCAACCAGGATGTGACAACATCTTGAAACTAAACTCACTCTTGGTCTAAAATAATTTTAGCAGAAGGAAGCAATTTTCTTGACTTTTTATCATTATAGATTTTTTTGCAGTACATTGACAACAAAGTGACCATTTAGACTTATTCTACCAGTCTGGAATTTAGACAATGCTTAAATGGTTATTTTTGCTTACACAAGCTCTTGAAATATTTTCTTTAGTGTTTATGGGCCTGATTATCAAAAGAACTAAGCAGATTTTGAAAATCTGGATGCCACATTTTACTTGGAGGCAGAAGGAGATTGATTGTGTGACTGAAAACATTCTTTTTTTTTTCTCTTTTTAATTGATACCAAACATTCATCATCAGTAGGCACTGTACCTCAGACCTTTGGCATCAAACTGCTAACCTCTACGTTTTAAAATAAGGAACTAATCTGTTGGCTTCTAACTTCACGTCAACAGTCTTTGGAAGGGAAAGAGTTTGTATGTATTGTTCACCTATATGACATTTATATCAACTGAAACTCTTCCAATTCTGACACAAGTCCTTTGGACAATCAAAACTGAGAACCACGTGCATAGACAAATGGGTTACAGCCAACACCCATCGGTGAAAACATCCCTGGATACCAAAATCCCATTGAGTCCTCAGGTAGGACTGCCTACACCTATTGGTAGCTGCACATACTTTAGAAAATACTACCCTCAGTGAGTATAGTGTTCTTTAGCCATTCCACTTTCCTTCAGCTTTCTGCATGCCTGTGAAGGTATGAGCATCACCAGAGCCCTACCTGGTGTCATTTTGCAATGCAATGTACCCCCTCTCCACTGCACCAGAAGCGTTAGTTCTCATTGCAGCTCTGCTCCCCAGAACAGCGTAGAAGAAATCTGCTTTAACATCAACAAACTTCCCACCCTAGGCGTGAGCTACTTTCCTCAGGTACTGGCAAGGTCACTGGGCTACATCATCAGGAAAAAGCTGCCTCCTGAGAGGATTGTGGAACTGCCAGGATCGGCTTTGGATTGGACCTGGAGGCAGCAGTGATATTAAGAAACAGATAGGACAACAGTACCTGGAGACTACAGAACCATGTTGTGGTACCTGTTCTTGCAAGCATTCTCCTTCCAGCCAAGACTAATGCTAGAACTGTGTGACAATAAACAAAATATAGAACAAATATACTTTACTTACATGTTCCCATGTCATGAAAAGAAAACAGTTTTTCCAAGAGCATAGAATATCTTTCAGCTCCATCCTTCAGCGACTTCAGGGTTCAAAATTCATCTGATAGGAAGCACTCATTATTAAAAGCAGGATAAACTGAGATTATATCCAGCTCTAAAATTTGTCTTTGTTTTGTCAGAAGATACACTACCTCCCAGTTTCACAAAAATGAACTTTATTTACCTTATCATTGTATAGGATAAGGTCAATAGTTTTTACAACCTATCATTGTATAATAAAGAACTATTATCATATTGGTGTACCACTTGTTTTCCCTGCAAAGTGCAGATGATTTTCACCATAAAGGCGGCTAACTCTACCTTGTGTCAGCTTCTGAGATCCTTGGGACTCTGACCCTAAGTGTCACTAACTAGCAGTTTTTCTTGAGAAAGATTTGCTGCTAAAGAATTATTTTTATTGAGAAAATATGGCAAGTGACACCCATTCATGGAAATATAATACATCACCCTCCCCATCATAATTCATCAGGGTCAATTGCCATTTTTGACATAAAACATGCATGTTATCATCACTACAATCTGGAAATGTATGCTAACTCATGGGAACACAGTAAATCATTTCTTAAAGAAATAATGCAGCGTATTGTTTGTATGGTACAAACCTTTTAATAGAATTATAATCTAGCCCGTCTGTATTTCAGCACAATGTTTGTGTTACTCCGTAATCCTGGAGTGTGACATTCTGTGTCATGTATTAAATATTTACTTATGACTTATTGGGCTCTCAATCTAATATAAAACAGTTTTTGGGTCCACTTATCCTCTCATATAAACCAATATTATTTGCTGGGGAAAAGCATTCCATATTCCCAGGGGCATATTAACAGCTGCCTGGCTTAAATCCAAAATCAAAATGAACAACAAATAAAAAAAAATTCTTTTCAGTGACTATTTTATTTCTGAGAGGTCTAGTATCACAGGAGGCATTATTGAGTATGTCAAATGATTTTCTTATATTGAGTTACCCAGAGAATCTCAGCCACATGACTCACTGTTCCTGTTATGCAGGACAGTGACTACATCCTTCATTTGACACCTAAATCACTAATTTCCCCAGACCATCTCAACATCAGGAAACTTTCATTCCAAACTATTTGCAAGGAATAATCTGAGCCAAAATCAGTATTTGAAAAAAAAAATCAACAAATAATGGAGAAACCTTTATTAATTAAGACAAACATTCCCTTCACAATTTTCCCACCTTTCAGGCATGGCATATAGGCTGGGACTGCATCTGCTGATGTACGGGAAGCAGAGCATGTTTCTGTGAACATCAGAGTGCTTCTTTTAATATGACTATGGAGCCAGCTGAACACACTTACATGCACATTAGTGAATGACTTGCAGAATTAATTACTTGGTCCTGCCAAGCACTTAAAAATACATGACTAATGACTTTTAACCTAGCATTTGAATGAACCTGCAACTTCAGTGAACACTGAGATGACAAAGCCAAAGTTACGGTGGGCTGTCTTTTACAAACTTTTTCATTCATGTCTTGTTCTGCCTTTTTGGCACAATGTTGAAGTCAAACAAAATTTATGAGAAGCACACAAAGTAAAGACCCTCTCAAGGTCACTTTCTTGCTTCTGGTAGCCTGCCACCCCTTATTATACAGCTTTCTTCAGCTTATACCTAAAGTATTTTAACAGGTAGTGTTTCCTACAAGCCACTGGTGTTGTACAGTCAAAATTTCACATAAACTGCAAATATTTTCTCCTTATAACTGCTCCTTTTAATTTCCTTCCATTAAAATTCCTCATTTGCAAGCTGTTTTCCTTTTTTATAGCTAAGCATTACACCCATTAATTTCTTGGCCTCATGTGTGCCGCATCTATGGACTTACCATGTTACATCCTAGCTCTAACACTTGTCTTGCAACTTGTAGTGATTACACAGCCCCTTAGCCTTTATTTTATCATGTCCTGTTGGGCTTACTGTTTAGTGGAAAAAAAATTTCCCTAAAAACAGCACATAGAAATAAAAGCCTGTCTAAATGAAAATGGAAATCAGTATGTTACCTTACTACAGTCACAAGGAATTTGAGCAGCTATGACCTGATCCTAACACAAAATAGTCTTTATCAAGCATCAGCCTATCTCTATATATGATCACAGTTACCTAATTATTAGAATAAGAGATTTTTGAAATGTTATGGATGGAAGGAGCCATTGAGCTCCCTTGCCATCATAACTGAAAAATGATACCTGGGAAATGGCAGTTTTCTGAGAAGGCAGGGAGCTGCAGATCCATTGCAGTTCCCTGAAATACAGAGAAAGGATAAGGTAAAGAAAGTTCCATGAACAAGCTTTGAAATAGGTATTCTGTTAATCAAATTACCAAAACCATTTCTGGTTTAAAAATAAAAAAGTGAAAAACCCCTAGGATTCATATCAGCATGGAGCATGGAAGGCAAGAAACATGCAAGGAAGTGACAAACCTCAGAGGTGGGGACACATGTCAGTGGGAATCCTCTGGGGCTTGGAAGTCTGAGGAGGAAAACCAAAAGTAATACCAACTCTGCTTTGGAAGATCAAGATAGCTCCAGGACCTGCCCGTGTGGAAAATGCATGAGTGCTTCATACACACAGATAGTCTGACATATGTTTTTTTATATATAACATATGGTATGTGTGTGGACTGTAATTAAAGGCAACCACTCTTATGAATCAATATATGATCTCACATAAGTTCAATATGTAAAACATATGCTATTTAGGCATATATAGCACTTGCATATAGCTTACATTTTTTATGCACCGTGGGCAAGGATAATAGAAGACATTTGGATGACTGTGAATGCAGAGGGAAGGGATTTTCAAAGCAGGAGAAGACAGTATTCTAAAAGAGTACAAAATAGTGGGAATGATGGAAAAAACACAAAGAAAAATCAGTGAAATGTCTTAGAGACAGTAAAACCACAGTGTGAAAGGAGGAGGAAGAGGAGGAGGAGGAAAAGGGGTACTTCTATTTTCTAGCTTGGAGTACAAAAAGCCTATCGTGAGAAAAATACATCTTATAGAAGAATTTCTATGAAAGATGGGAGAGAAGCAAAAAGCAAATACAAAAAAATATGGGTACAGGAAAATAAAAAATCAGTACCAGAAATTTTTAAAAAAAAGAAAAAATTACAGAAGAATGAAAGAAAAATGAATTAAATGAATGTTAAAAATAGGGAATTAAAAAAAATTAAATGCTAAAAAACTCACACTAAGAAAGAAATGGGGAGTACAGAAAAAGAAACAAAAAGCAGTTGATTATTTTATTGATAGCAATTAAATGCATTAATACAGCTTGGAAAATAAAGTATCATTTTCTGTGTATTAACAAAGTAGTATTAGACATTTTTTTTCTCAGCCTTTGTCACATCATGCCTCCTCCGGATGGTGAGATTATACATCATTAGGATCCATTCCGATGAAAGGCACTATGTAAATTTAAACTTATTAGCATAGTAATTGTGACATTTTCACAAATGCATCATGATTCACTCTAATTTATTTGTTATTTGAAATGATTTGCAACTAATTTCTATAATTCTTGGTCTGCAGCTCATCCATAGTTTATTGTGAAGAACTGAAATTCATAACCCAAGCTATTTTGGTTGAAGAAATAATCACATGGTGATTTTTTGGTTTCCTGATTGGAGGACATTGACTCTGAGAATATTCATTTTTCTCCATAAATCTCCTTGATTACCAATTTAAAATCTGTTTGTAGCTAACAGTCTGTATTTTTCATAAAAAATCCTGTGCCCTAGAAAGAAAACTTGAAGAAAACTTGTTTGTAAGAGTGGATATTGATGGAAAGTGAATAAAATAGTTATATCTACAAAGTCATTAAAATTCATTTAAAATTGCAAATGAATGTTCACAGTATGTTTCTTCTAGCATTTGCCAGCTCTGGAAATAATCATGGCCTAAATTACACCCAGAAACATGTGTGTACACCATATTTAAGACAGATTTAAAATTCTCACTAATTTATGTGTGAAAATGGAGTTGATAACACTTCTAATTAGCTGGCTTTGCAAAAGAGCAGCATGCTATTGTTTTTCTAAAGACAATAAGATGATAGGTCCTAATATATCAGCATCAAATGCAGTTTTATCTGTATTTGTGAATCTTTTTCTAAAATGCAGATTTGTTTGGATAAATTCAATGTTTGATACAAGATATGATTCATTAAACCTGAATTCACAGTAAACACCAAGCAATATCTTTATTCTTAAGGAAAGGTTATGTCAGATGCTGGGAGGAAAACATTGCTTATGATTTCATCTCATTTAGAAATATTGTGTGCATTTACATTTGTATTGAAGAACTGTCTTTCCTTCAGAAAGATTTTAATTTGAACACATAATCAATCTCTAGTTTCTATAATGGTTAATTTCTATTTCACATGGCAATTTGCCACATCAGCTTGTGTTTCACCTAGAGAGGGAGAGAGAGAGAGAGAGAGAGAAGAAAATGCCTCCAGAGAAGAAAATGCCTCCAGATGCAGACTTGACTGGGATTTTTTAATTACATCCATGTACTCAGCTGTTGGTCCTATACATCACATGTCAATTTTCTTGTCCCCATAGCCATGGTCTCATCTTCATTTGAAGATACAGTTTCTTTTACAACACTTTCTGCCAATGAGTGAAGTTTTTGTTAGGCAGAGAGTTTTTGTATAGTCAAAGACCTGAGATACACAAATTTTTCTGAGAATTTGAAATTAAATTGAAGCTGTCAACAACTACTTGCTTATATAAGCGAAATATTAGTTGTATGTTTGTTGTCAATCTGTGTCCCCCCCAAACTATAGGATAAAGTACCAGGCCTACATGGAAGCAGAAATGCATGATGTTTGCAGATAGGTTATAAATTTGCTCCAAGAATAACAAAGGATAATTTCTAATTCCATTATTTCCTTTCATGCCAATTTGATGCTTGTAAAAAATGATAGAATAATTGTCTATGGGAATTAGTTCCTGTGTTCATCAGCTGTAAATTTACATCAGCAGTAAGAGCAGTTTCCAACACTTTCCCTGAAAAATGCTTCAATCTTCATTTTGAAGAGCGATAAGAAAAATCATTCATCCACTTTTCTGTTTCTCTGTTAGATTCCTAACAAGTGGTAACTGTCATGATTTTATGTAGGTAGCACACTGTGGGCTTGGATACACAGCCAGTCAATCCAGATGTGTAAGATAATGTTTAGATTACTGAGCAGATGTTCTACACAGCTATACATTAAAAGTGCAGGGAATTTCAGTGTTGCCTGCATATTCCATGGTGCACATAAATATTTTTCTATTGTTCTCAGCACATTAAGGAATTACATTCCACTGGATGATAATCAAATAATTAAGCAAGTAAACTCATGTAAAATACACATACACTAGATGTTCGTTAACAAAATTATTAAATTAAGAAAGGGTTAAAGCTGTGAATGCAATTATATTGTCTAAATCAGTGTTATTATTTCTCACTGAAAATGGATGCTCTAATGAGACATTCAAATGTGACTCTGTGATGAAAGAAGGACCAGGCATTGAGGTACATGAAAAATAATATTTTTCCTGCTAAAAATGTGTTCAGTTTTTAGTTCCAATTATACTCTTCTAGGAGAATAAATTGAGCAGTTTGACATACTTAGAGGTTCTCCATAGAACATCAATAAACTTCAATAAACTTCAGCAAAATTTCAAGAAAATCAAGCTGTGTTTTGAGCAAACTTGATTCAAGTTATGGAAACCATTCAAATTGCATAGTTTAAAATTATTCTTGTCACTAAACATAACAAAAATACTGTTGCCAGTCTGATTCCATTTTAAGAACCTAGTACTCTTCAATTTAACATGAAAGCAAAACTCTGTGGGTGAAACAAAACCAGAAACAAAATTATTGACATGAAAGCAATCTGTTGAATCTGAGTCCTATGAGTATCTCTGTGAAATCAAACATGATATTCAGAGACAAGAGGAAGAAGAAACAGTACAGTTGCAGTTTACTACTATAAAAGCTTTTCTTATTGTTTTCCTTTCAAAGTTATCACTTTTTCTAAGATTTAATTGGCTAGTTATTAAAGATGCCAAACATTTATTATAGAACCCAATGCTGTACTTATGCATATATATTTAGACCTTCTTATCTGTTCCTAAGCCCCCACACACTCTTAGATGCAAAGAGAATTTACAATCCGGTGGAAAACCTTGGGTGTCAGATCATGTGACTAATTCAAAACACATTCAAAATAGACAAAGAGTGGGCAGAGCTAGAATCTAAATACAACAAAAAAAGCACAAGGAAAATATGTGGGCAGCTTCCCCTTGTGGTGGACAATACTATTTTTAAAGACTACGCATGCTATATAGTAACTTACTTATTAAAATACAAATTACACTAATCAGGTTTTATGTTGAAGAAACTATTAAATATAACATGAAGAAGGTGCCATCTTACAAATGGGGCCCTGAAATACAGAACAGCGTTACTGCTCCTCTTTGAATCAGCAGTATACACCTTTGGGTGCAATGTAAATTTATTGAATGGTAGTTTAAAATATTATAAAAATTATAAAATATTAATTCACTCTAAAAGAAAATGGCATCACATCATTGATTATCTTGTTTAAATGAGTTGAAGAAAAGGCAACTTACATAATTATCCTAACAAGTCAGTAGTGAATCTTTTTTTTCCTACTAAATCACCTGAAATACTTTTCTCTGCTATTAGGACAAGGAAAGACTTTTGAAATACCAATATGACAGCTTGCTCCTGACGTTTTTCAACCACAGTGTTCCTGAGACTCTCTGATCATATGTTTAAAAATGAGATGTGATAGTTTGTAATCTGGGTCTTGGTAGCAATTCAGGTGAGTATAATCTCAGCCACACCATAATGGGCAGTTCAATAAATAGTTCAGTATTTGTGGAAGACACTTTTGGCACCAAATTACAGGACTAAGAGTATTAGCTACTTGAATGAGCCTATTGGCTGAACATTGCTAAGTGCTCTTTTATAGTGCTCTCTTTATTCTTCTCATGTGGAAGTCTGGATTACAAAGCTGATGGGCTTTGTAGGCAAAAGAAGGCAATTAAAGTCTTTTTCAAAAGTGTAAACCCCTGCAAACTGAACAGGAGCATTTTGGCCATAATATTCAGTGAGGAATTTTGTTTCTTGAATTTTATTTTAGTTGCTTTGAACTTTAACTTTAGTGTTGAATTGTTTTCTTCTGTTTTTATTGGTGTAATGTCTATGCAGACCTCCCACACACATCTAACACAATATATTTCATGTTGCACTGTGCTTTTCTGTTCTTTCAGGCAAAATTTTCATTCAGGCTTGAGGCTTTTTCTAGGCTCCATGCAATTCCAGTGCTCCTGAAAGATCAGCTAACTGCACTAAGTGGAAGACTGCTTCCACTTGGATGTAGTAAGCACACACCCTCCTCCCTTGGACTCACCCCTGCATCTCCCATGCCAGTCTGCAACACTTCCAGGAGGGACCTGTTTATTTGTAGGTCTTTCCAACACAGGCAATCTGGTCACTGCCTTTGATCCCAGCAAAAATCTACCAGGACTGAGAAAATTTGCAGACTTATTTCAGCTGGTCAACACTCAGCACAGGTGCACAGATCTACTACTCAAATTCAGGTAGCTGCCATGAAGATGCCTGCCTCTGAGCTAGTCATCCTGGGCTCAGTTTGTAATTGAGAGAAAGGGTGAAGTCACTTTGAGATTCATCAGATCTACCATGATGTGTTCATATTAGGAAAAGTTTAAACCTTTATGCTGGAAATGCCTAAGAGGAATAAGAGAGAAAGATGTCTGAGCGGGATGGAAGAACTGTTGGGTAAGTGTTTTCTGGCAGATGGAGACTTTTCAACTGTCAGCATGTGAGAAAATGGGAAGCTGGCAACAAAGGAAGGAAATGTAAAAGGAAAGAAGGAAATTGCTATTCAAAAGAGGTTAGTCAAAATATATGAAGGCATGCACTAACTGAAATTCCTGGACTCCTAAATGACCAAAAATATTTAAGTATGTCCAGAAATCCCATGTTTTTCCCTGGATTGCCTGGTTATTTTTCTTTCTGGATTTTGCTTTTAACTAACTAAAATGCAGGTGGCTCTGCAAAGCTTATAGGTTTGACTGTTTTCACCATCAAGTGTCAAAGAAGCAATGAGCTGTAAGCCAGAGCTGTGACAGGGTAAATCTTCAGGGAAGCTTTCCTGGGAACCTTTAGATACCAGCTAGTCTCGAAGAGCTGAAGCTCTAAATTCCCATTTCTATCAGCTGAAAAGTTTTTTGCCTACAGAGCATGCAAAAGAGGCTATAAAAAGTACTGATTCTGGAATGTCCTTGGAAGATAAAGGCCCAAGAACCCAAAACAGAATGTGCAGACCCAGTGCCTAAAACTACCAAGTATTTAGCTGAAGTGCTTGGCCAGAATTTACTCTGCAGTGTTTGATCTTGTGCCAAAGTAACTCTCATTCTCCTACTATTACTCCTTTACAAATTTAAGATTGTATAAGAGGATTTAGATTGTGGCAGTAGAGCATTTAAGAAATAAAAGAACATGATCTAATAAGCAAAAATTCTCATTTCACTAACAGTATCACTGTATCTTAAGACATTTGTTCTATTTTTAATAGGCCCTCAACACCATGACCCATACAGCCAATAAGAGAGAATTTTGCTGAGTGAAAAAAGTATTTAACCATCTACAGGAAAAAATGGCAAAAGGAAACAAAATCAAGAAATTTTTTTGCACCTCATGGTGCAAGTCTGCAATCATGAGCATAATTAAAATCTGGAATTAACAATTTTCCTTAGAAATAAGAGAAATTTCACTGTTTTTAATAATCTGAATTGCACAATATTGTGTAGGTTATAATCTCAACATGGCAGAAAAATGGACAAAATGGCCTTATGTCATTGTTAGTATCTAATTTACATGACACTGGAAGCCAGATACTTGGTCAATATGAATTTGAATAGCTCCATTGAGTTCAACGGAACCTTGAAGATCTACAGGCAGAGAAGGGAAATAAGTGCCCTCCTACATCCAGCAATTGGAGATTTATTAATTATGAAACAAGTGTTTACATCTCCATTTGAATGGAATACTATCTTATTTCTTTTGCAGCAGCTCTTGAGCTCTTCAGTGTAAAGATATTTGAAGCTGGCCTTAATTCAGCTCTGGAGGCCTAACAATTTTTTTCAGAACCTCTAATTCAGCTCGTGAATTCTCAGTCTATAATGAATTGGAATATGTGCTCTTGACATACCATAACTACATACGTATGTAAAGAAGTACTCAGGATCTTAACTCTTCTGTCAAAATATACAAAATCCAAGTGCTGGGTTAAGAGCATATGTGAATGCCATCACAGAAGCTGATCACACATTTTCCTTTCAACACTTCTTTTCATCTGTATTTAGCATTTAGCAATAGTAACATACATTAAATGATTTGGAGCCTTTGCAGGTGTAATCAAGTGAATAAACACAAAAAGAATGGAGAGCATTTACCTCTCTAGCAACAACATAATATTTATTTCAGATATCAAGCAAATGAATATTTGATCAGTACACTTGATTTTTTCCTAATGTTACAAGGTATTAAGCAGCCACAAAAAACAATTTTAGTCAAAATCTTAGCTAATGTGTAATTTTCACAAACTGAGACAAAAACTCTTTAATTGAACAACAAATTTCAGAGAAAATTAGCTAAAAGTTTTATTTAAAAAATATAATTGAAATTTAGGTAAAAAGAAAGTATGTGTGTGAAAGAAGACTGTGGCTTCAGGCAGATCTCTATAGAAAGGTTAAGGGCTTAAATTAACTATGATCTTCTGGAAAAAGGAGAAAGATGGAATATAAAAGTCCAGAGCTGCATATAGCACAAAAAATTGCTTAAAAGGCATGGAAGTAACCCTTCTAGAATTCAGAAAGCCTTAATATTTAATATTAAACCCCCAAAAATATTAGTTGTTAGCCCTTCCTTATCTGAAAATATTAATTGCAACTGAAAATAGCTATCAGCTGATCATTAGGACTGGAAGATTTTTAATGATTTCTCCAAAGAATCAAAAAGATTAGTCACATTCCCCTTCTATTTGGCTGGACTGTCCTCCACTGATGAGGAAAAGCCTTTGGCTAGAAGCAGCTACTCCTAAGCCTCTGGCTTCATTGTGTTCCCTGGCTCTGAGCTATCTGATCTTCCAAAGCCTATCCTGATGAAAAGCTGTACCACCCTCCAAACTTTTAAAACAAGCACCTGCCAGTAGAGTGCAAAGGCTGAGTTGATTAACACTTGAAAGGGCTTGCAAGCATTGAATGTTTACATTCAGGAAAATCCATCCAGAACTATCTGGGCCTTGGAAGCCAAAAGGCCCTCTGGCCTCCAGCTTGCTTGGCTGTTTGTTATAACATGCTTCCAAGGCCAAATTTTCAAGGCTGTCCATGCAAACTGGTGACACTCGTGAGCAGAGCTGGCACAAACAAGTGTGGGTCATCTTGAAAACAAGTGATTTATGGTTCCAGAAAAAGGGATGAGAAAAAGAAATCCACTATTTCCACTGCTGAGTGACATCACCACATTCCAATTCCTTTAGTCTAACAGTACAGTATATTTTCCTCTAGGATTTACTTGATTGATTGGAGGCCAATATAATTATCTTTGACTTTTAACCACTCCAGAGGAAGAGAGATATTTTTCAACACCTTTTTTTTTTCTTTTTTTTCTTTTCTTTCTTTTTATTTTTTTTTTTTTTGGCCTCGAATAGCACCACCTTACAGGACTTTCTGCAGCTAAATCCTTCTCCATACGATCATGAATTTTGCCAAAAGCCTCTTAAAATGCAAAGCAGTAAAATTTGCTTTAATTCGACACTAAAAATATCTTGAGAGTTTTCTTTCTAAAGAGAGGAGTCTTAGCCTTGTTTTCAGAAAAGAAAGGACATAAACTCACAGATATAAAATTATTATAAATGTTCATATTTGAAAACTTATATTGATATCACCAGCAGAAAAACTGCAGAGTATATCTCCATATGACAGATATCAGTCATGCTGCTCAAAGCAGATCTAGAAAGTGCTTGTATAACATGATGGAGTCAGCAGAATTTGGGCTAAGGCAACATCTATGGCTGTGATTAATTAGACCCAGGCACCAAATTGATTCCACAATAATTGCCTGCCCATGTGGCATTTACCACTTGGCTAGTATGGGAAATGGGGAGCTTTGTACAAGGCTGGAACAGCATATGACTCAGATGCTAATTGTCCAGAAACTAGTTCCCCATTTTTATCCCATTGCTCAAGTCAACCACAGCTAGAAGGAAGATCTGAAAATAAATAATGGTAAATGGGGGACCCAGCGATTGACAGATCCAGCCTTTGGTAATTGAACATTATTGCTGCTTGCATGATTTGGCCTTGTATGTTTTTTTACAGAAATGTTTCCACATAGTTTCTCTGTATAGACAGTCCTGTTGAAAGCAAAGACCAGAGTTATACTGTGGGATTTAGGAGTGCTCTGTTGTGGTTGAAAGAGGGTGAATATCAGCCCTCTTCTTCTTACCACAAACCCAGGTTTCCACAAAAGAACATCTGAGTCCAAGCAGGAAGGAAGTTGTGGTACATTTTAGTGCATCTATGATGAGATAAGGGGGGGACCAGAATTTAATTTCTACGTAAAATATCTATCACACAATATAAACATACCTGACATGTGACTTTGCAGATGTAAGAAGTTAATCTACTAAGCAGATGTCGAGGTTTGACCCTGGCCAAATGCCAGGGACCTACAACATTTGCTCTCTATGCTCTCTCCTGCCACAGCTATGCAGAGGAGAGGAATCAAACTAACACAAACACACTGGACTCATGAGCTGAGATGAGGCACTGGTGGGGTCAGACACACAAGAACATGAGCAACAGGTAGAAAACTTAAGTTGCAAAGTGATTTATTAACCTAACAGAGTCGGAGGATAAATGAGAGGTAGTAATAAGTTCTTAAGACACCATTTCTTCACTCAACTCCATTCCCTCTTAAGACACCATTTCTCAGCTCACCCCCCTCCCTCCTTCACACAACCAACAGCTCTGGGTGGGGGGCAGGGTATGGGG
>VZTX01001578.1:258590-289084 GCA_013400915.1 Pardalotus punctatus
TGGACTCCATGGGCTGCAGGGGGACCACCTGCTCCCCCCATGGTCTTCACCACGGCCAGCAGAGGGTTTTCAGCTCCGGTGACTGGAGCACCTCCTCACCCACCTTCTCCACTGACCTTGGTGTCTCCATGTTGTTTTCCCTCACATATTTTCTTCTTCTTCTTCTTCTTCTCCTCCGCCTCCTCCTCCTCTTCCTCCTCCTCTGGCTACAAAGAAGTGCGTGCACACATTGTTTGATTTCTTCTTAAATATGTTTTCACAGAGGCGTAACTAACATCTCTACTTGGCCCAGGTTTGGCCAGCAGCATGTCCATCATCTTCAGAGCCATCAGAGATTGGCTCTGCTGGACAGGGTGAAAAACCTCCAGAACCTTCACACAGGACACACAGGAGCCATCTTTGTGCCCCTCCCTACCCACTAGCAAAAACTGGGCCAAGTAAAACCATCACAGCAGAATAAAGGAATCTTAAAAGAAAAGTGTCAAACTAGCACTGAGCTCTAAATTCTGAAATCCCACTTTCCAGAGTTGTTCCATCATGCCATATACTTATATTTGCACCCTTCATCCATTAAAACACAGCTTCATTAGTCATGCTGGACAGGCACACAGCAGTTCATGCATGGAGATGCATGAAATTTCAGTTGTGCTGAAATCAATTTCTTGATGATCAAGGTGATGAAAGTAGGCTATCTTCTCTCCCTCTCACACATAGCTTCTTGCTTAAACACATTCAAAAACCAGAGAGCTGACACTCTGAGGAAAGCATCCGCAGCTTCCTGTTTTAAATATCAGTGGAATATTATGAGTGAAAAAAGGAGATGACCTGAAAAGTTCAGAATATTTCTCAGTCCTTCAAAGTTAAGATATCACATTTCAAAAACTTGGTACAATTCCTTTAAAGGGCAGAAGTCAGAAAACTTGAAAGCAGCTCATCCATTCTAAGTGCCTAGTTTCCAACGGAATCAGTCTTTTTCTATGAGATTCTTTGAGTTGGAGGTCTGTTTCTGAACTATATATAGAGATCACATCCCACCGCAATATTTGGAATCACATGTGGAAACCAGCTGAAACAGCTGTCTCGTATTTTGAAGCCAGGCTATTAATTGTTAAGTACCCATCAGCATACAGCCATTCATCCCATTCACAAACCTGTATCTACAGAGCTTTATAATACAAGCAAAAATAAATATTCTATGAAACATCTTGGCATGGGGCATTATTTCCAAAGACCATATCTGCACAACCTTAAGCATGCCTGCACAGGGAAATTGCTCATTACAACTGCAGTCAAATAAGCTCTCCCTCTAAGCTCTACCAGAACAGCTATTCAATGAATACTTCACTCCAGAATAAAAGTGATTTAATATCAAAATAATTATTCCACTGAGATTTACTTTGCCATTGGTAAGCTGGACAATTTCCGGTTTCCAATTTTTCTGTTCCAGCAGGAATACCTACCTGAAGGTTTTAACAGTGTACTAAAAATAGAAAAAAGTCAAATGTTGTTTGAACTTTCATTATAGTTCTTTTAAAATGAACATTATTTATTTGTTCAAATATGGTCTAATTTATGTGATTTTATTAATTATTTCTACACTGATAGAGATCTTGCAATTAAACAATCAGTTACTGCACATCTGTAGCAAATATTGCAGAATAATTTGGTGGAGGGATTTTGCTCACAACATTGCTACACTTTCTAATAAAGCAGAACTGCCTTTTAGACTGGCTTCAATAAAATTACTTCCTATGCATATATAAATAGAGACTTTATTCATAAAACTGGAAAGTCTTTTGGCACAGTCTCACTCCATTGGATATGATAATGTTTTCTTTTTGCTTTAAAGACTTCATTTTCTAGAGACCACATATTGGAATTCACTAGATAACATTCTTATATTTCAAAAAGGTTTTGTGTGAAATATTTTTAAAGGACAAACAAGTGTGACTAAATATTTTTCATACACTTATGCCAAAAATGCTAAAATTCAAAAGGAGTTAAAGGTTTCAGTCACATCACACTTTCACTCTTACTTTTCCCTGTCTCCACTATGGCCTTCTCATCCCCTTCTAGGATATCATAAGTTAAATGAGGACTGTTGACTTTCCATTTTATTTTCTGCTTTTTTTCTGCATCATATCAGATGTTTATTGTAGTCCAAACATTTATGATGGAACTTAATCTTTTGAATCTTGCAAATATCTATGACTGACACTTTTCATATACCTATAATATGAAGTAGTTTATGCAGCATAAGTTTAAACAACTGAAGAGCTTTTGTCTTCCACCACTTCCCCTATGACATCTATGAGATATGCTCACACAATGGGGATCAGACCCATGCTGAACTAATATTTGCCTTAAGTGGTGACGAGGCCAAACTGACAAAGAAGAGGAAGAAAAATTTCTTAGGAAATTCCAGAATCCATAAAGTTCATTCCTCAGCTGCTTGTTTGAAAAGTAAACCAAGGAGATAGAGTTTGATTAGCTGATATAAGTGCAAATCCTTCAAATGCAACAATCAAATGATCTTATCAAACTTTGTGATATCCCTACACCCGAACATCCCCAGAAACTTTGGATGCATTTAATCAGCCTAAAGACTTCTCTTTTTCATAGTGACAATATTTGGGGGGAAAACCTCAAACCCAGAAAAGGGGAAGACAATTGGATAAAAAATAGAATGAGCAATTGCACAATTATTTCAGAAAATAATATAAAAAGTTAGTACCAATTCCATATTTTATATAAACAAAGAAGTTTGTCTATACGTGTGTCCTTGAGCATCACCCAAAAAGAAATACAAAGGACCAGCCCTGTGGCACTACAAAGTCTCAATCTCCTCTTTCAGGTCATAGCCCTTAACCCTCTTTTAAATCTGGGAACTTGATACTTCTCTTCAGTAACTGAGGAACTAGAGTAATTCTGAAACAGCTGCCAGAGGATTACTGTTCACCTTGGAGGAGACACATAAGGTACTGGCCATCTTGTTTCTACTGGAGCTTGAACCACATCTGATCTAGTTGGAATTACTAATCTCCATGTTATTAGCCATTCTCCCCCGCAAACCAAGGCAAGGTACCAAGCTCCAAGGGTTAAACTCAGAAAAGCAATCGCTACTGTGTTATCATTGAGAGTCATAAAATCATCATGTTGTTATAAAATGAACATTTTTGCTATTGATGTTATAGCTATTCTAGCAAGCTGAAATGCATTTCTATTCTTGAAGCTCAATTTCTCTGTGGGTCTGTGTCTGTGTAAGATCTAAATATTTATTAGACCACTGTCACTGGAGAATGACTCCGCACCTTCTGTTAGCACTTAGGTAGGAGTACAGAAACTAAGGTCCCAGGCTTTAAGCTTAAGCTGTAATATTTTAGTGAAACAGATTCTGAGTGTATCTTTTGTAAGATGAAAAATCAGATACCAAAAGTGTTATAAGAGAATTATTGTGTGAACTTTGACATGGGAAAACAATAAAACAGGCATCTATTAACTACTTGCTGGTAACATTTTTGAGTTATTCTGATGCCTTTCAACAGAAACTTGAGTATGTATGCAGTTTTAAGCACCTATGGAAAGGTGGGAGGGGTGACGCGGGGGTGTTGAATACCACTAGCATTTAAATGTCAGCCCTGGCTGCCTGAAGAGGTATTTATGTGCCTACATTCTCCTTGTGAATCTAGGTCTTTAATGTTTAATGTGGATGTTACTGATTGCTAGAGTGAGATGAATAATTCACAATTAGCAATGTATTCATCCAGCCTAGCTCCTTCTGCTTGCAGAATGTGCAACAGTAAATCTAGATTTTCCTTAATTTACTTGCTTTATTCCTTTAGAAGGATTGCAAACAGCTTCTGTCAGAGATTTGTCCATCACAATAGAATTCTGAGATTCATAAATTAAACTGTAAGAGTTCAGATTATTCGGTGCATTTTTCTGATCTCTGATCACGGTTTCTAATAGGTTTTGAACCTCTTGGGAAGTTTCAGTAGATAAAGAAGATTAAGAAATTTTAGGACACATTAATTCTTATCCTCTTTAGTCACATAGCTTTTCAGGAATTCATACCCACCAAAATTAGTTTACTATTGAATATCTTTCCTGAAAACTGAGCTGAAGTTACTTTTTCTTTCACTCTGTTGGAACATCTTTGCATAGAAGACTTATGAACTTGAGTAAGGGCAAGGAGGGAACCACAGAATCCTTACAGATCAGTCTCAGCCGCCACATTTTGTCACATACATCTTCATGCTCTTGGACTGCACATTTTTACAGTCAATCCATGGCATTGCTACCTCTCAGTCTGTAGAAGTCACCCATTCTCAGTGGGACAGCTGAATGCCACTGTTGTCCATCTCTCTGAGTGATGTGAGTCTCTGAAGCTGCTCTTTTATCGAGACATCAAACCTGCATGGCAACAGGCAGCGTTAATCCAGTTAGACAGGAGACTGCAGGCTCTTAAGTACTCGCAGTAAATCCTTAATAACACAAAAACTATTTTTGTACCAGTTTTGCACCCAGGTGCACTGCTTCTCTGTTTCTTCTGCACAGTAATAAATGACACCTATTGTGTAGAATGGTGCAAATAAAGTCTGTTTGCTCAAACCTTTGCTGAAAGCAAGTGCAAAAGGAATAGGAAATGGAGTAGAACTCAATCAAAAATGCACAGAATATATTTTAGAGTATTTGTCTAGCTCTTAATGATTAAACAACAAACATGTCAAGCAGTTGCCATGCAGAATACATTCACTGTTTGTTTGGCAGTTTAAGGCACCTAATGTACTCCAGTGCAAAATGGTGATGTTTTATTAACAAATCAAGCTTTTTAATGTGTCTTTAATTAAACATTTAAAAAATTCTTCACAATAAATGTTTTGATAAAATTCCAGTATTTGTCACTGCTTTCCAACCATGTGCTCTATCCACTAGATCCCTACAGAGCCAACCGCACTGTAGCAATGGGAGTACTCTAAATGTCCATCTTGGTTTCAGAATAACAATCATCTTACTTCAGTTTCTTCTCTGGACAGTCTCATTTCTTCTTTCTCTGGAAATGGAGAGGTTCATACTGTCTGGGGTTTCAAACAGGCAACCTATTTACAATCAGAAGTCAGGCGTTTGCTTCTTTTATCAGATCTTGGCCAAAACTGGGTAGATTCAATGTGGACACATCACAGCAGAACAAGCAGAGTCTCATCTAGAAATATCTGCAAGGACCCTCTTCACTCCATGAAGTTTACAGAAACCTTGGAAATATTGGAGAATGCTTCTTATATACATATGTTGCATTTATTATAGCAGCATATTTTGATGTTATGCCACTGGGAAAAAAGACAGAGGTGTGTAACGTAATAAGTGATCCAAAAAATATAGCAACTAAATTGCTGCCACAAGCAGCTGGAACGGAATGAATATTAAAACCTCTTTTGATGTTCAACTTCTAATAGCACTTACATTTTACATACCATCCAGCTTGGATAATAGTAATATCAAATTCAAGTGTCTGTTTCCGGTTAGTTTTAATTTAATAAGTTTACATATAATTCCTTATGTTTCAACACAGTAGTTCAAATTTCCTCCAACCTGGAAGAATATTTAAAAGCCCCTAAATGCCTTTCCATATAATAAATAAAATAAATGCATGAATATATAAATTACAGTTCATGGCTATTTCTGCAAAATTTAGTTGATGGGAGAACTAAAGGTTCATTAGTAGAGTTCTTAAACTTAGGTCCTCCCACAATTTGAGCATAAGGGTATTACTTAGACACAGGTGATACATGAACATTTGATGTAGATTTTGATTTAGGAGATCCTAACTTATACTCTTCCTGGTAACATCACTGCACTGACAATGGATCACAAGAGTGCACATCCAAGGGAATACCCATGTCAATTGCAGTCCTTTACATTCCTGTTTATAGAAATATTAACATGTGGTGCTTATTCAAAGTGACTGTGTTCCAATACACTTCATAGCCTAACATATCTAAGAGATATTCATGCCTTTGAGCACATAACATTTGAAAAACTACAGTTGCTACAACAGGTAACTAATCAAACACATGGAAAAATCTTTCCACAAAAATTTCAGAAGTATGATGTTTTCCCACACCTGTGGCAAAATAATACAAAAAAAGAGGATGTTTTAAAGGTATGTTATTGTCACAAAACCCCATATTCATAAAATCTAGACTGGTCCCCATAGCATGAATTAAAAACACAGTGCTAGAGTTACAGTAACTCCTGATCTTGAAAAAAAGAATCTCATAACAAGCTCAACTGACTTTCGTTGGCAAAAGCTTCTTGAAATCCAAAGGTTGCTGAAAGTTTTTGCAAGTCTTTTCATCAAAGATCATACAATCATTAAGGCTAGAAAAGACCCCTTAAGATCATTGAGTCCAATCATTAATCTGGCACTGTCATGTCCACCACTAAACTATGTCCCTAAGTGTCATAGCTACACATTTTTTGAACACTACGAGGAATGGCAATTTCACCACTTCCCTGGGGAGCATGTTCCANTATGTTATTGTCACAAAACCCCATATTCATAAAATCTAGACTGGTCCCCATAGCATGAATTAAAAACACAGTGCTAGAGTTACAGTAACTCCTGATCTTGAAAAAAAGAATCTCATAACAAGCTCAACTGACTTTCGTTGGCAAAAGCTTCTTGAAATCCAAAGGTTGCTGAAAGTTTTTGCAAGTCTTTTCATCAAAGATCATACAATCATTAAGGCTAGAAAAGACCCCTTAAGATCATTGAGTCCAATCATTAATCTGGCACTGTCATGTCCACCACTAAACCATGTCCCTAAGTGTCATAGCTACACATTTTTTGAACACTACGAGGACTGTCAATTTCACCACTTCCCTGGGGAGCATGTTCCAAAGCCTGACCACTCTTCCAGTGGAGAAGTTTTTCCTGATGTCCAATCTAAACCTCACTTGGTGCAGCTTGAGATTTTTCTTCTTGTCCTATCTCTGGTTGCCTGGGAGAAGAGGCCAACCCCCACCTGGCTACAATCTCCTCTCAGGCAGTTGTAGAGAGCAATAAGGTCTCACCTGAGCCTCCTTTTCTCAGGCTAAAGACCCCCAGCTCCCTCAGCTGCTCCTCATGACCTGTGCTCCGGACCCTTCACCACCTCCATTGCCCTTTTCTGGACATGTTATGGCACCACAGTGTCTTTCTTGTAGATCCACTGTAGCCCCATAAAACACTATTACTATAAGACTCAGAACTTTACATTCCTGCTGTCTTCTTAGAAGGCAGGCTTTCACTTGTAATGTTCATTGCTGCTAGGTAATATGTGCTCATAATTTTAGATTTCCTGCCAATAAGACTTCAAGTGATCGATCCCAGTTGCATAGCTCTTAATTTTTAAAAAAGCATGACGACTCTAGTATCAAGATACAATTTCTACCAGTTCAATTTACTCAACATCCATGGGTGAATCTAGTGACCTTGGGATTTTCTCTTCTTTGCATGCTTGAAATGAGGTGTGCAGTTCTAATAAGGAGTTTTTCTCAGAAGAGAAAGGGAAAATAATCACTTTTTCTCAGCATCTTTCTCTAATCTTGGCCTGGAGATCCCATTAATGAGAGTCAGACAACTGTGCGTTCCACTCCGCTTGTTTTCTCTCCAGCTTTCCTGATTTACTCAAGTCTTTCCTGATTGTGATCTCTCATGAAACTTGAAGTCAGTAAGCATTTTAGGGATCTAAATATGTACTCATTTGTTATCCGAAAATGCACTGGTTTGTTTGCTTTTAATGCAGGAGTTCTGGGGCAGGGCAGCCCTGTACTCCAGGACTGGATAGAGAGAGCCTGTCTGCATGACCTCAGCCTAATGCATTTACACTGCAGATTTACATTCCTGTGTTCAGCACTGAAAAATAATCAGGTAGCTCTCTCACAATGTAGATAGTTCCCATTCAGCTGTATTCACTTTAGTGGTATTTATGTTCAGCTGACACTGGTGAACAAACCTACAGGGGAATTCTGGACAAGCTCTGAATTGAAAATTGAAGGTTCTAAGGGGACTGATCTACATAAGAACTGAGTCTTCAAGATACTAGAAAATGCAAGGTGATTAAGATCTCTAGATACCCAAGGCTACCTTCTGAAACCGTACACTTCTAAAGGAAGGTCACATGGGCACTTGAAAGTGCCCACTGTAATGATTATATTTAATATCTCTGCTTTGCTACTGAGCATTCAGGAGCCAGTCCTGTGAATATGAACTCTGACAAAAATAATTTCATTCCAGAATACCCACTGGCTCTAGTGGCATCACTCTTTGATTAAACATTCAGCCCAGGAGCAGGAAATTGCCACATCAGTCCAAAATGGTGGTAGGAATAAGAAATGCTTGTAACAAAAACTGATTATTAGAACAGGTGGCATAAGAACAGAATCTCTTCTGATTGCTTCATGAGTACTAACTTACGTTTTTGGGCCATTTTAATATTTTCTAGGAAGACAGATATATATAAAACCTGAATATTTCTTGCTGTTTTCTGCATAAGAACAGTATGCACTTTCAAGCATCAATTAGATTTTCTCAGCTGTTTTAGTGGTTGTGTACATCCGCAAAATAACATGATTGTGCTATAAAAGGCGAATAGTACATAACATGTAACATGCTAATTGCAGCTCATATAATCTCTATATTATGATTAATAAAAGTGTTTCTTTTCTCATAAATAAAAATAGACAACTAAAAAAATATAATAACTTGCTGTTTGTATTAAGTAGGTATACATGGATTTTATTTGAACACTGTTCTTCATTATCCAGAAATCAATTAAATTCAAAAGCCTCTGCAGAAAGAAATTATAGAATCAAAAAAATTCCAATACTTTCACACATGGGGACAAAACTTGATCTCTATGACATTTCCTGAAAAACATCTTTTTTTTAGAAGACTTAGGATTTGAACATTAACATTCCTAACTGTTATAAAAGGTCTGGACCTGTATATCACAAATGAATGAGAATTCTTATTCTTAGTGGGGTTTTCCACCACAATAATATCTTAATACCAGTATTAATGCTAAGGGACTGAAAACAGATATGAATGGCCAATTTACCAAGAGGGTTCCAGGACTAGCTAAACTTGTCATAAGACCAAGAAATTGCTATAGAAGTGACTTTTTCCCTGAGGCTGATGAAGATAAAGAAGATTACATTCAATTACTGCATGAATAGGATACCATCACATATTTCTCAGCATATGTTCTCACAGAAGATAAAGGTTACTTTTGTGTTAATTTCCAAACTTGTTTTATACATAAATTATCATTGGATGGAATTAATTTATTATTTTCTTTCAGGAGAAAAGATCTTCAAAATACTGCATGCAACAGGTAGAGCTGATTTAGCTTGAAATGCAGAATTGCTCCAACAATCTCCCTAGGAAGCTTCTTTAATCTGTGCCTGGTTCAGAATGCAGAAACATGGGGAGGGCCCTGGTGAAGGTGGAAATGGTGAATGAAGGGTAGGCAGGTAGAGATTTACTGTGCATGAGATGGCGGTTTCTTTCTTTGCCATAGATAAAGTGTATTGAGTGGGTAATACTTTTGTCACATTTGTCACAGATGCCTATTGCCTCCATGACCTGGCAGCCTCCCAAGTATAATTGTTTAGACACAGGAAAGACAGGGTTATGCAGATGTTGGGCAATTGTCGATAAAGATCAGGTGAGTTTCAGGGGGGAAAATCCCAGTAGCCTAGCACAGTATCTCCATAACATAAGACTAATTTTAACCTGGTAAATTAAACATTGCCAGAGAAGACAAACAGTACAGAAACACAAAATGAGGTCAGGAGATTAAAATAACAACGCCAAACACAAGTGCACAAGAGCCAGGACTTCAATGAATGGCTTGCTTCTGATATTTTTTTATAGTACAAGCTTCAAAGCAACTACAAGTACCTTTGAGTTCAATTTATCCTTTGGGCTACTATATCCTTTTTACTTTTATGATCAGCTGAAATACAAACAGTAATACTCACCATTTTCCTCTCACAGTATTTGTGGGAGACTCACTGTTGTGAGCACAGGCTGCTACTGTCCCCCAGAGCTACAGGGTGAGCAGGCAGGCAGGCACACTCTCCTCATCTCTGACACACCTCTGGTGCCTTGTATCCGCTGAGCATCACGTGGAAAGGCAGTGCAAATAGCAAGCCAGCCAACTTGCTTGTATCGCTTCAGTTCAGAAGTCTTGTGTTGCTCTGGCTTAGTCAGGTAGAAAAGGCTCATAAAGGCCCCATGCTACCCAAAAACACGTGAGGAAAAACAGAGGGATAGAGGGAAGGCAGTCACCAGCTCAGCACTGTCAGAGCTCATACAGACCAATACTTAAGGATATACAGCACAAGGAATGAGGTGTCCAGTTGTCAGTAGGCATTGTTGGATGGGCTGCAGGTGATTAATAGTGAGAATAGGAAGGTAAATTTGAAATTCCATTCATTCAGCCAAGAAATGTGATTTCTGATGTTCTTCCTCACACATCTTCCGTCTGTCCTTCACAGAAGGGAAAATGCTGCAGGGGAATCCCTGTAATATTTCCTAGAGTGTCTGACAGATGGCAGTTTACTCGGCATCATTCCTTCATATAGGAAAGGGAAAAAACCTAGAAACCATTATTAGTATTGGGTACTCATATACTCATATATCAAGGACTGTTAGTACTCACAGGCACTTTCACTGCTCAGAAGGGCTTTTAAAACCAAGCAATATAGTCTCTACAATATGTTTCCACAGGTGACTCTTCCTTCAACCTGACACCTTTAATTCCTCTCCCTCAAAAAACCCATTTGTACAAATCTACTTCAAAATTGGCTGGTTGTTATGCAGTGGCAAATTAATTGTCATATTGTTACCAACTGTAACCAAACAATTAGTGTGGTCTGAAGGAAAACCCATCCTATCGCTTGTACCAAGGTTGAAGAACAGACTCTTGTATTGAATAAACAAACAGCAACTCCTCCTAGGCTGCTTTTTCCTCAAATCAAGACCTGTTTTACTGGAATTTATTTTAACTGTATTTCATTACTAAATATCATAAAAAAGTAATAAAAAGATACATATTAGTTTCCCTCAAAGTGATGTGAAAACACATCTTATTGTATTTATAATCCTTTTAATCTATAACTTTATGATCAAACAGCTGTTGTAACAGTGAATTTTATCTTCATAATCTCAGCTAGTGATCTCTCTTAAAAATTGATACTATATTTTGTAATATTAATAATTTAACCTACAAACAGCTACAAAACATAGATGTACCATTAAAACTAAAGGACAGTTCTGGCACAAGGACAAATGAATATAAACTGATTATGAATAAATTTAGGCTGGAAAGCAGAAGAAGGTTTTTAACCATCTGGGAACTGTGGTTCAAAAATAGCCCTCAAAAAAAAAAGAAAAAAAGAAAAAAAGAAAAATTAAACAAACCTGTCGTGAGGGCAAGGAAGCATTTCATTTCTGGAAGAATTTGATTCCTGCTGTCTCAGCAAATGTTGCTTTTGAAGGCATATGCTCCTTGGTGTTCTTGCTCAGTTTGGGAAGGTCTTCGAATGAACTAATTTTTTAAAAATTTTTCTCCACATTTACTCTGTCCTTGACACTGCAATGAAGAACAGCATCCTTTAATGTCTATTTTAACACTTTCAGAAGGCTTTTGAGTTTAGAACATTTTGCCATGAAAAACTGAAGATCTCTTCCAAAAACCCCACAACACGTTCTTGGGAATTCCACATGAGGGAAATTATATGCTCACACTTGAGATAGATTTGCTCTTAGTGCTTTGGTCTTCACTACCTGTTCTAGATCACTACCATGATTTTATATGTCTTTTCATACCAGTGAAAGTTCATTTATTTATAAGAGAGGATTTTTTTCTTGAGTAGAAGATTTAATTCATGTTTTTGACTTTTCTCATTCTCTCCTGTGTGGACTACTCTAGCCAAAGACACAAATGCTGACATAGAATATTGTAGTTATTTCTCTATAATATTGCTAGCTATTTCAAATGAGCAAATTCTTCCTGTATGTAAGCAAGTCTTTCCTTCAGCACATTGTTTCCTCATGTCAGCCTATACTCACAAAGCATTTGAATTTCTTACATCTTCCTGTTTGCCCTAATAACAGAAAAAGCCTCTGTTCATACTACTTGTCAGATCATTGACATTTCTCCTCACTTCACTAGCTTTTTTTTAATTTTATCTTTTTATTCTGTATTTTTCCTTGTTTAGTTTTGCTCTATGTCTCCTTCAAGGACCACAGCATGTTTTCCTGGTTGTTATTCAGCATAAGTGTCAGGTCTCTGAATGCATTTCCTATTTACCTCCTATTCTGCACCAAAAGTTATTTAATTTTTAATGAGAAAGTCTTTGAACAAGACTTTTTATCATTATGAAAAATGACTATATTGTTTTCTCTTCTTACTCAGCCTGAACTTTTTGGAATATATATTTCTAGAAAATTTATTAAGCTTTTCTTACTGTAGGTCTGCCTGCCTGTGCCCCCCCCGCCCCTGCAGATGCAGAAAAATCAAACAGCTCACACCTTCACATGACAACAGATTGTGAGAGGCTATAACTTCCTCTTTTAGGAGACTTCAGACCTCCTGAAGATTTACTAACACTCTTGCTGGCCAAGTGCTGCGTTAAAGCTCCTCTGAAGCCACTCAGCTCAGTCTTCTCTGGGAAGACTTGAAAATATTGTATGCTCTTCGAACTTGTATTTTCCCTTCACCTCTCTCTTTACTCAAGGCTTACCACAACCTCCTCCTGTACAGGCTTACATGTGTGAACGCACAAGTTCTCAGGAAAACTCTACAGGAGTAGAGTTTATCTGTTACTTTAGCTGTACTTTATCTGTAGCTTTGTCACCTTTCTCACTTTGAGCAAGGATTAATTTCAGGAAGAATGGGCTACTGTGAACAAGATTTTCATACATAGAATTGCAGATTCCTGGTGATGATTTTAAAATATCAGCAAAGTTCATTTTTTCTCCCTGTTCTGATACAGGCTTTACTGTGACCCAGTCAAGTTTGCACTCCAGTTCTCCCAATGAATGCTCCTTCACAAATGTATGAGAAGAGTAAGTTCACCACAGATTGGTTGATGATCAGGTGCTGTGCAGACAAGAAAGCAAAAACTAATAGAGCCTCTTTCTCTGAATCAGAAGGTTCTGCTGATTAGAGCATGTAGTGACAGATGAAGTGGGAGGGTTTCAAACTGAAAGAGAGTCAGTTTAGAACAGATATAAGGAAGAAATTCTTTACTGAGGGTGGTGAGGCACTGGCACAGGTTGTCCAGAGAAGTTGTGGATGCCTCATCCCTCGATGTGTTTAAGGTCAGTTTGGATGGAGCTCTGAGCAACCTGGTCTACAGAAACACATCCCTGTCCATGGCAGGGGAATTGAAAGCAGACAATCTTTAAAGCTCCTTCCAAACCAGGTCATTCTATGATTCTGTGATTTCCATTGATAATGCCTTTCTTAGATTGTTGTTAGACAATCAGTGGAAGGTTCTGAATGCATATGAAATTATTTGAATGTTTCTTTTTTCCTATCTAAATTATACTCTGACTAATGTTATGGGCAAAGCAGCATAATCTTTCTTTTTTGTTTTTTGGACTGAAAACTGCACTTTTCATAGAGACAAAAAGCACATCAGAAGTTGTTCCTATCTCGGTCGCTATTCTGAATGCAAACTTACTATAGCCTAGGGCATCCAAGGCCACTTATTGGATTATATCTCTTTGAATATTTTTGGCTATTATTTAGAGAGTTTTGTCCTTCCCTCAAAGAAGAAAAACCTTCATCTGTAAATAGAAATACTTGCATATTTTTAGTACATGAAGAAGGTGAGGAGGACATCTTTGAGGTTTGCTGGAAAAGTTGTTTATTTTACAAAAAAAATTGCTCTTCACACATACTGGAGAATATATTCTATTTCTATGTAAAAATAATACTGTTGCATTCATTAGCATTGCAACATCAATATTCAAAGGCTTCGTAGATTCTACAATAGCACACCTAGTTCAGAATTATCAGAGCAACACCAGATGTACTGCATAGTAATCTTATTACACATTGACAGTTTACGCCCTAACAGTTCTGATGGAGCTGTTATGATGTATTGTGTCATATCCTAATAGGGATAGCACCAAAAACAGCTGTATCTTGACAAGCTCCACACAAACTAGATCTGAAGGAACTATGGCTCTGCATGCTGACAGTGCATATAAGCTAAAAAAGTTTATATAAAATGAAAACTTAAGTGCTCAGGAGAGGTCTGCTTTAGTAACAATAATACTTTGTTCTTATCTGGACCCTTCTGTGTGAAGATATTGAAAGACTTTGATTAATTGAACCTTACCAACACTTCTGCAAGCTAGGAAATGTTTTAATATCCCCCATCTCACGCTGAGGCACAGATATGTTCTGTGACTTGTCAAGGTTAGCCTGCAAGTCTGTGACTGGGAACTCAATGTTCCTTGCTTCAGCTCTAAGCCTTGGGCAGAGAGTTCATCTTCTGCTATTGTTTAGAAATATTAACAAACTCAAATTTCACCCAGTTATCACATTCAAAGACCATTTAGTAATGTAAATTCATACTAATTCTAGTGCTAATCCTTCAGCACTGGTAGGTAATAAAACTGATGGCTTTGCCTTTGCCTTCCCTTAATTCCATTCATTAGACTGGTGATATTATTTGTATATAATTCTTGGAATCTAATTTTGAGTCAGGGTGAAAGCAAAAGAAAGATTTTATATTCTCTTGCAGGTTGGTTCAGAGGTGTCACAAGCCTATGCTTCTACATAATTTAATGCAGTCAGTGTGACTGAAGAAAGAACTGCAGGACCATAAAATATAAAAACAGAGAGACAGTTCAGGTGCAGTGTAAAATGAGATTCTTGTACTGGTATCATCCTTTGCTTTTCCCATGGGGAGGGGGATTTGAAGTTTTGAGCCTTTAAGCTCAAAACAAAACAAAACAAAACAAACAAAAAGGCACAATATTTTAGTACAAATGAATATTTGAATATTAAACCTCAGTGGATGCTTCTGGTTGGAGATATTTAAGCTAAACAGGAAAGTGAATAGGAGATACACTGTACTTTTTCTCTCTTGCTGCTGTTATACAGGAATATGGTACAAACAGGAAAAATATTTTACGTATAATTGGTGGAAAATGCAACCAAGAGATCTGTGCAATAGAGTTAATTTCCTTCTCCCCATGCTACCTCTCATGCTATCTTTCAGCAACCAATTTGTACTAATTCAAATAATTGATGTTCCAAAATTATTCAGAAGTGTGCATGGGCATGAACTGTGCTCCTAATTTTCCCTCTCAAAGCACAAGCCACCAAATATGGCCTTCCACCAACACAAATCAGCCAAAGGAAAAACATTCCATGTGACTTTCTCCAAGGCCCTGGGTAGGCAGTTTTACTTTGTCCTTAATCACACCTATTTACAACAGAAAGAAGAGTGAAAGACAGGTAAGCAACAGATGAGAGATAATATATTAAAAGACAGTGGCACATGCTTAGAACAAAGCTTAGAATCAATAGCCTGTCACTTTCGTATCATTACACTAAAACATAATTGATATTGTAATTTATATGAGGCTTACAAAGCCATGAAATATCAAAACCTAATGAGTAGTTTAAGGCATATGCTTGAGAAGGTATAAATACAACAGTTTCCAGATCACATCCACAAGAGCTGCTTAATGGTCAGTACAGTAGGAGGAAAAAGCCACGGCCTAAGGGGATGAGAGACTTAATGTCAGTTAATAACATTTCATGCAGCATATACATGTACACTTCCCCAAGAGAATTGCAAGAGGATAAAAGGATGAAGAAATAATAGATATCCCAGTGGCTCTTTTATACTGGGCTCTCAATTTAAACTAGTCTGCTTATTAGAGAAGAGGAAATAATTCAGAATATATATTCTATTAAAAAAATTCTTCTCTAATCCAAAGGAATTTTTTTTTAATCTCTTTAGTATTCCAAAGGATTTATGAAATGTTTTTTGCACACAATGACGGGTCTGAAATGACTTCTGAGATTTTCTGTGTAAGTATGCAAACCATATTGATTATAGAGAGAGAGCTCTGTACTTTAGTGCGCATCAATTGAAAAATCAGGTACCCTATTTAAATTTAGCGATCCGTTCAGTCATTCTGTAGTTTAATATTATTATCTACTGATTATTCAAGAGAGTGAGATAATAAAGCAAATTTACCTGCATATTGTTATTATACAGTGAGTGCTTTGTGTCTATAAGCCTAATTATTGCTATGTATTTTATGTGAGCATTATTTTCTATCAAATCTAAATAAATATATAAAAGATTTTATAAAACTATTAATTTATCTTATAGGAATCTTTTTCAGTGTTACCTTAGGGCAATGCAGGACAGTATTTTAACATGTTGCTGATTTTATTTCTAATCCAAACAGCACAGAAGCACTTGTTTAAGAACATAAAATTCATTGATTTCATTTATTATGTAGGATTCCTAAATAAAAATTATTTTCTCAAGAAAATTAAAATTATATTTAGCCATCTTTTCACATAAAATTGCACTGTAAATCAGAATGTTTGACTATTTTTAAATCTTCATGTAGAATCCCTTTCACAGGTTACCCAGATGAGTGTAATCATAGTATACAATTTAATGGTTTAAATGTTTCCCCTACACAGCACAGGTTTCCTGTGCCCTGATATCTAAAAACTTAATATGGTGCATGATCCTCAGACTGTCCAAAATGAAGGCGAGATTGCTCTGCCACACAGGCAGGAGAAATTCCAACATATTCCTCTTATTTGCCATCTCTTCATTATTTTCCCACATAATCTCTTCGAAATAAGAAGTTTAAAGTTTGCTGTACCCTGGTATTTGTTCACTAACTCAATTATATATATGTTCCTTACCCTGGAAAGAAATGCTAACACATTTTGTAATATGTAACCTAAGGCACATGATCAGGTGGCTCTTCCTTGCAGAGGCCTGTGGCAATGTAACATACCAGTTAGGTAAATGGCATAAAATGTGACACTGAACATCATTTATTCCACTTCTATTTGCCTATGATATTTATTCTTGTACACCGAAAAACCTATTGACTTGTTACCTTCTCCTTAATTTGCTGTACAGGACTGTGACATTAATCTGTATTTGTTACTTGTTTTACTGGCTGGGAAAACAAAATGGCATAAGAAACTTCTTTCTTGTTTCAGCCAAGAGATCACTGGTTTTGCCCTTTTTGTATACTTAATTTTTAGCATTGCCTAACCTTTTCAGCACTTTCAACTTACTTATTAATCAACCAGATCAAGCAGAATATGTAGACTATATTGATCTCTGCATAGAAATCATTATCTAATAGCAATACCTTCACAGTGACTGAGACAACCTGCGTGCTGCAGAGGTATATGCAGTCCTCATCTGTGAGGCCATAAAAAAATCCATCTTGTTTAAAAAACGGATTTGGCGTTCACTGAAAGAAACCATATACAAAATTCTTTGACTTAAAAGGGGAAAAGGATAAGTAAGAAATGCCTGAGGGGCAGGTTAATGCTCATACAGCCCAGTGCACTGCGTGCAGTAACAACAGACACAAGAAACTTGGTTGCTTTCTGCAGTCCATTCCCCACATGGATGTTCTCAGAGTGGGGAATGGTTTAATTTATATTGTCAGTGGATACATTCCTGCCCAGAATTAAAAGAACTAAAGGGAATCTTTGTGACAGAGTTATCTGTGACTAACCCCTTTCCAAACCTGCCAGCAGTGGTTTCCTCCACCCTCTCTAGTGAGTTTCAGTTCGAGAAATTCACTACGTTAAGGACTACATTCACTGGCTTCAAACAAAAGCCTTACTGGTTGTTCAAGTTCCCACAGATCTAGGATTGTGGAATTTTGTGAGCAGCCATTGTGCATTCAGTTTATCTATTGCCTATATGATTTCATGAACCTCAGTCACAACCTTCCTTGGCCTTCTCTTCTTCAAATGAATTCCCAGCCTTTAATTGTCTCCGCATGAGACAGCTGCTCCATCACCTTGAACATTTTTCTTATTTTTCTCCATACTTCTTTGGATTCTGCTATACCCTTCCTCATATGTGAAGACCAAACTGCACATGATACACATGACATGGGCACATCAGTTTTCAGAGTGATGCCCTGCTGTCCTCTTATTTCAGGCACTCTCTGTTCCCAAGGATAATCTCATCAACTTTTGTAAACTTGCTTAACAATTTTTTGTTTGACACTGAGAGGCTGACTTAGAGAAATGTCAGAGGTCCCTTTCTGAGTTTTAAGAGTCAGTTCTGAGTTCAGCATCATGTCAGCATAGTTCATGTTATTTTTTTTTCTAGATGCATTTCTTCAGACTGAACTCAACCTGCTGACTTTTGGTCTGCTTAGTTTCATTTTGGAGATTCTCACCATTGAAGCCATTGGTATTGAAGGCAAATGACATTGATTGTGAACAGAGAATTTATCCACAGACTTGCAGATTTCACTGTTCATTGCCCTCTCCAGAGCAGAGATGCTGATTAAAACTGGTCCCAGTATTAATTTCCATTCTGAAATGTTGCCATTATTGAGGCCTGTCATGGATTCCTCTTCTTCAAAAAGCTTTCCTCTAATCCCATGGCAACACAATTTCTGTAATGAGCCTTTGGTGTGGAACCTGATCAAAGACATTTTAAAAAACAATGTGTATTTTGTCCATTTGATCCCATTTATCCTTATTATTACTGAAAACATCCCTGAAATCCAGAAGCCATGTAACTTCTTCCAAACAGATAATTTTCATTCATACACATATACATAATCTTTACAGAAATGGAAATCAGGCTCACTGGTTTTTCAACCCCAAGATCATCTCTAAAGCCCTTCTGACAGATGGCAGATACAACAGCTGTCCTACTCCTTTAGCTCAGTGTCCATTTGTAATGACATTTTACATCCCCTAGCCAGAAGTTTGGGAATTTCATATTCAGAACTCTTGATTTTATGACATCTGGTGCAGGTGACCTTCCTCACCTGTCTGCCTGATCTAATATTTTCTCTTCATTTACTTCAAATTGATCTATATCGTATAGAAAATCTGCTACAGAAATGCATCAGGTGTGAGAGTCAGAGCACTAAATATCTATGCAAAGATATCACTGAGTTTCTCTGCTATGTCTTCATCAACCCTGCATGTTGCTTCTATGTCCTTTCCATGAAGTAGTAAAGATTAAGTCATTGATGATCCTCACCTTATGAATTGTCCATCTTTGTCAAGGATGAAAATTGTTTGTCACGATTGTTAAGTGAGAGGTGTAAATTTTAAAGTTTGTGAAGGAAACCCTAATGTATAAGCATAATGTGATCTTTGCCCTAAATAGAAGTTCTGAATGGTAATGTTCTAAGGCTACCTAGAACATTGGAACAGAGAACCTCAAATATAATTTTCTGTTAGGTACTATTTTCACAATCTGTATAACTTGCAAATATTTTAAGATTTTGACATACTTCAGAAAAGCATAGGGCTGAGATCACACACTGCAAAACACACAGTTCACTTCCACAAAAGGTTTATCCAGGAGAATCAAAGGGCAAAGGTGTATGAGAAAAATTACATATCACCTCAACCAAGACTACAGCAGCTTCATTCCCTTCTTAATGGCTTTGGAAAAATTAAGTCCTTACTTTTGGAAAGTAAACTTTCCAAAAAGATCAACTACATTATCACCAAAATTCTTGTGCTGCTATGTGTGTGCTGTTCCTATGAACCAAAAAATTTTCAGTTTCTATACTTCATGCAGGCTAGCTTTTAGGGAATGGAATATACAGGAGTGTAAATCAAAAGCACTCACCAGCCAAAGGAGAAAGAGAGATTATCAATTGCCTTTGGTAATTAAAGTGATAAGAGGAAATGTATGTTTTTGCAGTAAAATTACTTATGCTATTAAAAGAAGATTTAGCTCTCACAAAATGCTTTTCAGTTTTAAAACATTTACAAACACAAAGCTGTAAAAATTCTGAATTATATATAAATCTGCACAGGGAATAGTATAAGGTTTATATGCCTCCTATTCTGTACTTCAGACTATATTTTGGAGGCATGAGAGTGTTTGGGGAGTGATGAGAGAATCAGAAATTCTTCACCTCAAATGGGTGTTTGAATTAGAATTTGGGAGCCCTAACTCCCAGAGCTGTGCTGTGCTCGTAACAACATTTTATAAGTTTGGCCCAGAAGTCTGCAGGTCTGAGTTATTTTGTTCATGGAAGAATGTATTACTCTCTGAGAATAACCACCTTTTTAACACCAAAAAGAAGTTAGTATTGGTTTATTTACTGTGAAGGCTCATCAGTCTCATTAAACATTAACATGCATTATTAAAATTAATTTTAAAACAGAATTTGCAGTTAAATGTTTAAACTTGGGACATATACCCAAGAAAAAATGTTCATGGATTCATGACACACAGTGAGAGTGAGATGAACCCTCAGAAATATGTCATAGAAAGAGATGACTATTTCGATGGCAGTTTGAAATGTTTTCTTCTGCAAAATATTTTTGTATAACCTCAAGCAGACCAGAATGTACTAGAAAATGCTTATACACAAACAATTGGATGTTTCCAACTTCATGTATGGCATCAGTTCTAGTAGCCTCAACACTTCCAGCTGAGGTAAGCAGTTTTAAACAGATTCAGATGATGTTTGAAGACCAAGGCCTGCCCTGCTTCTCAAGGGGCATAAATGTCCACTATTCTTAATAATTCTTAAGAAGTTCCTTCTTAAAAGATATGTAGAGATTTTTTATTAGCACATTGATTTTACTTAATGGCAGCACATGAAATGAAAGTTTGGCCATCATCACTCCTTAACTGAAAAGCAGAAATCACACTACCTTTATAATAGTCCATGAATTCACATCTGCACAAATAACTGACTGGAGTGGAATACTGAGGTAATATTTTGTATAACTCTATTAAACTCCCTTCTTAAAGTTTGTGTTAACTCTTTACTGAAGCAGAGAGCACTCTTGTCTTTTCTGAGGTATTAAGCATAATTAAGCTGTGTGCAGTAACTTAAAACCTGAAACTAGGTACTGACTATATTTCACATACAAAAGTGCAATTTCTATACTCAAAATGTCATAAAACAGTCTAAATATTGCCTGAAATATGACAGAAAGCTTGAACAGGAATATAAGCACAAAATTACTGATAATTCCTCCTCAGCTTAACAGTAGATGTTACACATATATTCCCATGTGAGGTTTTTACACAACACCTTCATGTTTAATCTTTAGCAAACATATCAATATATTTACCTTTGAATTCTCTTCAAAGACAATTTCATGTTCTTTGTAGTACACCTAGACTCTAAAGATTTGAGAAAATTGTAGTAATGTCTGTTCTTTCTGAGAGCTAGACATGAACTCTGCAAACAAAACAAACTTGCAATCTTCTCCCCATCAGTCTTTGAACACACAGGTCCCATCCCAACAGAGTATAAATGGGGGGGTTTTGGTCAGATATGAAAACCACTGCCTTCGTCCAAGGTGGTACAGACAGAGTTTAAGCATACGAAGTAATCGTGTCCGGAATTTCCTAACACTATCACTCTGCATATCATTAAAAAAAACTAAAAATACACCCCAGATTGAGTTTCATTAGTAAATCTGTTAAAATCTTTAATCTCTGGAATTAGTGGAAGTTTCCCGCCCGACCTGCCAATGGAAACCACAAAAAATACTGAGAAAAGTTTCCCTGAAAAATAAAGTTGAAATAACATACAAAACTGAGTAACTGTGTGAAAAAGCTTATTAATAGACAGGACTCAGCTCTTGTTCATCTTTCAGACATCCTTGACTTTAACTCCAGTTTTTGAACTATTTCTAGCTTGAACTCTTAAGGTTTGACTTCTCACACTATGAGAACTGTAATGCGAGTAATGTCAACATACTGTACATGAATTGTAAGAATGAAAACTGTTGTTGTACATGGAGTGAATTATATCCTATATCATGCAAACTAAAACTGGTGGATCAAAGATGAATCCCACTCAAATGGGAAGACTCTAGTACAGTGTGTTCACATTACCAAAGTGAAATTAGTTTTGTTTAAATTGTCTTTGTGAACGAGAAGGAAAATATGGAACTTGGAGAATGGGAAATAAACTAAAATCAGTTAATCCTGGATTTAGAACAGTTATAGTAATTTAAGCAGAATTCAAAGGAATGCCCATAAAAACAGAGAACACAGCAGGAGAGCAGAACAAAAAGAAATGGAAATTGTTTTCTACTTGAGAATAGTGAGGAAAAAAGGAACTGACTTCACAGTGTACAAAGAGAGTAACCATGGTTCAGAAAGGAAACTAGAGGGACACAAAAGACCCTGGTACATACATTGGTCATTTTGGTGGAAACAAAACATCCATGCAACCCAGAACATTGCCAACAGCAATGACCATAGACAAGATACAAAGGGAAGCACAACAACATGATAAATTATACTTTCCCAGCTATTTTCAGCAATAGGGATTTCCTGATTCTGATGTCATTGGCCTGTTTAATGACACTCAATACATCTCTCTTTCAATTACTTGTCCAGTTTCTCCTGTGACACATGTAAAATTTCTGTATCTGCAACACATTTTGGAAAGGAAAATTCCATAACGCTATTTGTGACCCTGTCCTCTAGCAGTTTCAATGGTCTTTTTTTCTTAAATTCGAAGAAATGGAGATGCAGAAGTCTGGGTCTTAATGTTTGTGTCTCTTCTACTCTGCTTTTTCATCAACCTCAAACAAAAGAGTGCTGCTATAGAAGCTGCACAAGATGACTACAGAACCAAAAAGCTAGCACAGCATTAGTGTTTCTCTTATAGATGGGGAAAGCACAATGTCATATTTGAACCCCAGTGGTGTATAAGCAGTGTATGTCCTGTGTAACCCTGACAATGTGGCTATCAACCAAAGTCCTACTACATTTACAGCACCAGCTGACAGAAAGCCAACCTGGAAAGTTGTCAGTTGTTTTCATTCTCACAACCACCAGTTAGTGGTCAACAAATAGCAATGTGTAAAGGGATGTCAGGTAGTCATCTTTAACATTTTCAGAAACAGTGTGGAATTATTTTATAAACTAGTAGCTTTATAAAGTTAAAAAGTAGGAACAAATTATGTGGGCCTGAAAGATAATGGTGTTTGCTCAGAATACATAGGACAGGCAGAGAAAGGCAAGATGATATTCACCATTATCATCATTGCTATTATTATTATACGATCCCACCCATAATTCAGTCTGAAATTGTCCTTGTTAAAGCAGCTGTGGCCTGAAGGATAAACAACAGTACAAGCAGTCACCATCAGGGAAAGGAGGAACTCAACAAACAAAGCCTCATGATTTGTTACCAAGGTTGTCTTGTTTTCAGATGACCTCTCTTTTTCTGAATTCCCCTTGGTAGAGGTTATTTGTAAATGCTTATTAAATGCTGCTTCTTAACATTCTCTCTGTGCCTTGTCATTGTAACACAAAACAAATGAATACACCTTCAAGCTGATTGTTTTATTTCATCTTTTTTTCAGATTTCATGGTGATATCAGAAAAACTTGACACTCTTGAACTCTTCACCTCAGAATCCGACATGTGCTGTATTTCATATATCCCCTTGGGATTCATGTCCTCTAGTTAATCTTCAGCATGCAAGAAAGCAAAAAAGAAATAGCCTTTTCAGCTAAAAAACCTATCTGGAGACAAAATTTTATGTTTTCTACCTTTCTTAGTATATATATATATATATATATATATATAAATTTTTGTTTTCTGTAGCACATTCAGTTATTATATTCATTACACCATCGGTCAGATCACTAATTAAGCATGCTGTACACAGTGCCCTATCTGATGATTCATTACAAAAAACACAGTCCAATTACAAATATTTGCGAACAGTTGAAATTCAACCATAAAAGAAATATGAATAACGCTTGTGCAAAACATTATATAAATAGCATATAACAACAACAACAATCAATAGGTGAGTAAACCTGAAACACATTGTGTGATGAAGTAACGGCTGGACAGAGATGTCAAGACAGACCCTAACAGAAAAGGGGGAAAAAGCGTGGGATCATTCTGGATAGGAAACTCCAGGTGGAATCATCACAAGAATCCAACAAAGGGTATCTCTAATAATGGAAATAAACAGTGGAAATTTCAAAACACCTGCAAATATTTTTGTGATGTATATCCCGCTTTCTGTATATTCATCCTACTTTCATACTGCTCTTCCTGCTAAAATAAAGGAAATTGGACTGGAATAAATAGTTCTACATCTTAGGTGTTCTATATGGACTATTGCATTTACTGCAAATCCTTCAAAAAACTTGAAGTTCAATGCTTATCATTACCTACATTTCCATTGTAACGCAAGATTTCTGCTGCGCAAAATTTTCTCCATGTTATGAATTGAATGCTTTGCTTGCACTGCACCTTTTGCACATTTGATCAACAAATGTAAGACTTCATTAAATCTCAAAGAGCTTAAGCTAATACAGAAGGAGTTTATTTTTCCAGGCATGGTTTGCATTATAATTACCTGCAGTTCATTTTAGACCAGAAGAGTTTTATTTGCCAGGAAAAGAAAGGAATATGCTTATCTTTAATATATGATCATTAAATAAACATCTTTCATGCAAGAGATTTGTTACATTAAAGAGTATTAAAATTATATCAGCCAGCTCTCTTATTTTGAAAGACTGCATAGAAGTGAGGAAATTGAGTAATACTGATGTAGAGAGATATAAATAATAACAGCTTTTCTCTCTCTGTAAAAAAAACTCTATTATTTACATGCTATTCTGACAGTCCTCCCTGGGATATAATTACTCCACTTCATAGCTGACTTTGGGTAAGATATTTTGAGCTTCTACCATGGGTATGCAACTCCATCTAATTTTCCACAAGACCTGAGTATCAACCTCTCTTTTCAATCCTAGATCAATCAGGGAGCTCCAAATGTCCCATTTTTCCAGTGATGATCACACTGTTAATGAAGGGGAAAAAAGTAACTAAACTTCTCTAACTGCTAGCAACAACCAGTTGCATGAACAAGATTTGTCAGCTAACAAATCTATGGCTCACTAAGGACTATAAAAATTCTCCTTGGGCCCAACAATGCTTAAATTTTGCAAAAATGCAAAGTATTTCTCTTGTACCTTCAGAATAAATCTTCCAGAACAGTCATATTGGTGCTGGATGTTTAGAACTATTAATTTCAAGCAAACTGGACTCACAAATTAACTGTACTCTCCACATGCCCTACACCATGCCCTGACCTGTCCATCCTGGAGTCTAACTCTTCCCATTCAGAAATGGGAAAGCAAGAAACACTTGGGATGATCTGTTATGTCAGTGAAGACAGGCAGGGAAGAACTTCTGTACAAAACTTTTCTTCACAAATAGCAAGAAAAAATAAAGTAACCATATAAAGAAGCAACCTCAGAAAAGCAGGATTTTTAAAAGGTTCACAGTGAAAACCTGGAAAGCATTGGTCCTTCACACCAGATCCAGCATGTACTCTCCAGTATGCACTGGTTTTTAATCTTCTTAGGTGTTGCTAAGGCTCTAGATTATTGTTACTGAAGCATTTGTCCTACATCAATATTACATGTAATTATTATCAGAAAAGTATTGCCCTAGATCCAATGCTAGCAAATATCTGAAGAGTCAGGGTTCTGCTGTGTTCAAAAGTATGTGTTATGGGCAATACGTTTTTCGGAAGAACTCAGATAAGGTATTCTGGGGTGCTTTTTTTGGGGGGCGTGGTTTGTGGGTTTTGTTGTTGTTGCTATTGTTTATAAAAAAAGTTTAAAAACATGAGTGCATATGAGTTGTATGAAATCTGTTTTATACAATTCTCATACTTTTGTTAAACAAGAACAAGCAAGCTTTAGCTCATATCCTGCTCCTGCGTAAAATTCATTTTCATACACAGTTGCTCCCTTTGCATGGGTTTTGTTCCATGGAAGCCCTCATTTTTACTGGTTTCAGTCAAGCAACTCTAGATTACTCAGACTCAGAAACAGGTTTTCCAACAGTTCTATAAATCTCTGATGCTCCTCTGAAACTGCTGCCAACAGGTGGTAAACTGCTACCATTCACTGCAAACAATTTTGCAGCATGGGCATCAGGATGCTACACTTACATTTAGTGCAAAACAAATGGACTTGCAAAATTCCTGGGACCACACAGTAGGCTCATTCCAGCCATGAAGCAGCCATCAGATGGCAACAATTTTGTCACCACTAGTACAGAACATAATGGAATATGTGTCCTGGAGCTGAAAAGCTCCATAACACATTAACTATCCCCTGAGTCATGCCTGTCACCACTCGCTTTAAGTTTTAATTTCCTTGCTTTCACTGGTTGTCAGGGCTATTTGACTATATCTCTTTTGTGTTTAATCAGCAGTATCAATGCTTTTGATGAGATTATGTTGCTAACCTGGTTCTCCAGGATGTCACAAACATAGTTGTGTTTATACAGGAACAAATTAAGTACAGCTCTTTACTTTGAGACAGAAAAAATAACTAGTCCTATGAAACATAACATCTTTAGCAGAAATGCTTTGGAGAGCTAGATTATCAAATGTAACAGTTCAGTGGTTCAATTCATACCTGACAGGCTTCAAAGAATATATATGCAAATTGATCTCCCAGCTGCAAGGGTAATTAACATGGCCTGCTGCAGGGGGCTCTTCTTCCACCCATTCTGTTTCATTATTATTTTAGTGACTTTACATTTTTCTCAACCCACTGTGTTTTGGTATGGAAATAAATTTAACTTCCTCCTTTATGTAAACTTCATTACACCACAATCAGCAGGGAGTCTAGCCTGCTGGAAGTGAAAATGTTTGAAAACCGATATAGCCTGACATAAAGCTTAGCTCTGTACAAATACTTTTGTTGTTGATATTCTTATGTGTATTTTTGTGGTTTTGCCCAATGCACTCCTTGTACTGTTAAAAGGGACTACAGCAAGCCTGATTCATCCCTTGCACTTAAACCAGTTTAACAACATTAAGACAGAGCTAGCAAAGGAAGAGAGAAGACAAAGAATTGTGGAACATGCTGTTTAATCCATCTTTTCCTAGGGCATTAAAATCGTATTTGTACTCACGCTAGCACACTTTTTCCCCCTCCCAAAGCAGGAAGGATAGAGCCCTACGGGTAGAGCACATCACGCAGTACTGGACCTGTTGGCCATATACTGCATCATGAACTGAAGTATGTGGTTCTGTTTCCACAGAGATGTGCCCTCTGAATTCCATATTGTTAAATGTTCTCCATATGGTTATGGAGAAACACCAAAACTATTTTCCCATTATACAGTAAGAGTGGAACTTACAGGGAAACAATCACATTATATGTCTGGGAAAACTATAGACATAAAAACATTACTGCTTTTGGATACCTTTCACAACTAGAAACTTCTGTATGAAGCCATTTCTACAAACTATGAAGGAAAATCATATGTTAAATCATTTTAAGCAAATGTTTGTGAGTGGGTATAAAGTAACAGGTATATCTATAATTCATAAGTGGCTAAACGTTCCCTTACAAAGGGCACTAAAGTCAATTGATTTACCACAGAGATAAACGTAATCCAGCCCATAGCATGTTTCTGTGTTACAAATCTTTATATCAAAGTTTGATAATGCTTTTTTCCACAAAATCCTTTACAAGCTTGCAAGAATAGTGTGTATGTGAATGCATGCATGTGCATAAGCACAGATCTATGTTAAATAAGGTTAGGGAAATCCTGTCAATGTTTGTACTATTATGTTAAGCATTCAGGCAGTTTCCTCATCAAATCAGTGTCAGCTACCCAGAAAAACTTCAGTCTGTATGTTACTAGATCTAGGCCAGTGCCTTGAAGGGCCAGGTCATGCCCTGTATTTATTCTCATCTGATGCCAGAGCTCTAAACAACCAGAGGAGCTCTTCTGCTGCCTACACACTATTGCATATCCAATACTTAACCGAGGTTAATTGTATGTATGCAAAGAGGGCTCTGGTGGGAGTGGGAACAGAAACACTACTGCATGGCTGGATGAGGCCAGTCCTGACCCTGGGTGTCAATCCCACATCTTTCCAGAAAGTAAGTAAATTAACTATAGAATGGAAAAAAGAAAAATATGAAAGGAGAGGGAGAGGGAGAGAGAGAATGCTAGCTGTTTGAATCAATTTAATATTTATGAAGATATATTGTTTTAAGCATTAACAGAGGGGATTTTGCAGCAGTGCTTTTTAGAATTAGGTACCTATTTTCCCTCGAGTTTTGTTGCTGGTTGAAAGTTTGTTTTTCTTAGCCTCCTTGGAATAAGCCAACCTACATTTTGGTCTGAAAAAGCAGACTTCATAAATTACATGTTGCCAGTATGGCGAATTGCACCTTTATGAGGCAATTTCGGGCAGATTAGCTGATGTGCATCACCACAGATGCATATTCAAGTGATTTGGACATGGCCCATAACGAATAAGGCATTCCCAGCAACAGAACAGTGATTTTGCATTATTATAAGCCAGGGGTTGACAGCAGAATACCGATTTTGCATTATTATAAACTGAGAACTGAAAGTTACTGCTGTCTGGCAAGTGTTCAGCAATCATTTGTTGGCAGTCTCAGTTGAAAGGCCAAGGACTGGGAGAGCAGGGAACCTGAAAACACATCTTTCTGCATTAAAGTCTCTCCAGTCAGTGTTGAGAAATACTTCAGTGTCCAGAGAAGGGACTAAGGGTTAAACTTCCCATCATCACTCCAGCATCATAGAAGAACAAAATTTGAACTGTCAGAGAGGACAAACCTCCACATCCCACAAAACTCAGGCTTTAAAATAATTTCAGAGAAAATGGAAGACCTGTAATAAAATCCTGAAATGCTGACAGGATAAGCGAACAGTCACAAGCAGGGACTGATTTTTTTTTTTTTTCCACCTCTTTCCAGTTCTGCTGTAGAGCTGAAAAAGGATGAAGTGGCCAACAAAAATTCTGCTTCTGTAATTTTCCACTGTGTCTGCAGAATGGTTCTTTAAATGCCACTTGACCTTGAATGCAAAAATAATCTGTCCTTTATCAGCTGTGTCTTTTCACGGCCTGGCTTAGAGCACCAAATTTACATCCTGCCTTACTGTGGAGCTTCTTGTGGTAATGAATTCAAGCAAGTAAGTACCTGTGCTCCAGAAATGCATTCCTCTTCACTGTACAAAATGAGGAATGCCTTTCGTCTGTCACTTGCCATTTGACTCTGACCTATGGGCACCACCACCCTGTACTAGACCTGGCTCAGAAACCCACCCCTTCCTTTCACTCAAGGCCTATGTGTTTTATAGGAATGCAGTACTCAGGCTTTTGAAAACTGGAAACCTCAAGTCATTCTTATGCAATTACAATCCCTTCTCCTTTTTTACCCTGCGCATCTGTTTCTCCATCCACTCTTCCTGTTATCCTGCCTTACTAAACTTAGCAAGATTCCTCAAGCGAACAAAAATACCCACCTGAATAAGAGCTGGCAAACCCAATCATTTTGACTATATAGCTGTGGATTCAGCTGAGCCCTTCCCTTCACAGTGCACAGTGCAGGGCTGGGATACTTGGCAAGGGTGGGCTTCTTGTGCAAAACTCCAAGGCAGACAATGGAGTGGGATATGGAACAAGAACAGCTTTGACTCCTGTTTAGTACATAGCAAGAGGCAAATGAGAGGAAGGAAAATTTAACCGTGGGGAAAGAAAGCTTCACTAGCCCTTCCCACCCACTCCCATCCACATAAGAGTGTTTTTCTGGGCAGAAGCAGTAGCTGTGTTCTTGAAAATGGCTGGCATCTGCTGGGGATGTTTCTGATTCTTTCAGAGCATGCTCTGAGACAAACTGAAACAAGAGGGAAATTCAAAAAAGAGTACGGTAACATGGGTAAAATGACATCTCCTCACAGACTGATTAATATACATTTAAATTATGATGCATTTGGTTAAAATGCAAGTATAAGATTTTACTCCCCTGGCTCTTTACACTGAATTCAACACATTGATTATGTAGCCTGGAATAAAGATGCTTCCCTGACAAAAACTAACACAATGATCCACAATGGTCCTGATAGAACCTTTTAACAAACTGGAGAAATTACAGTTCTGTGGAAAACAGCACTACCCATCTACATCCCCACCAGTAGCAACTTAAATGAAAATGCCCCAGAACAGTTGAGGCCACTGTAAATCTTTTGTCCATTTTCAAAAGGCCTTTCAAGCACCATGCAGGGTGCGCTGACTCTCCCTACTGAACACTGAGTTGTGTAAAGCTGATGGCAGCTGTCCTATGTCCTCTCTACAGCATATAGTCTACAAGCAACACTGACACACAGCAGAACCCACTGGGCTTTTTTTTTTTTTTTTT